>OX387378.1:9461761-9722813 GCA_947563715.1 Lycia hirtaria
TGACCTTCACCTTCATGCCCCCCACAACTTCGCCTGTGAAGGCCTCGCGTAGCCACTTCACGTCCTCCTCTCCAGCGCAGGCTACTTGCATAGCACCAGAGGTCACACCCTTCAGTATAGCCTCCGGTGTTCCTGGGGACTCCAACACCTTGTCATAAATGACAGGGGAGAAGGCTGCCCATCCATCTCCCTCGAACTGCTTGGCAGGGTAGTCCTCCGGGACGATGGCCATTTTGATAGCTGCAGCAGCTTTGTAATCGAGCTTCACCTTCTTGGCTCCCGCAGCCACTTCTGCAGCTTCATCACTAACCTCGCGGGTCCTTTTAGCTACCGTCTGCGTGTCAATAGCTCCAATTTTCCTCAACTTTGCTCTACGCCTCTTGGCGGAGCCATTGTTGTTTACCTTCCTGTATGGCCCAGCAGCAGCATCAGCCACCACTCCCTCACGAGGACCGTTACCTTCACCCTGCACTGATTGGCGGATACGCTCAGACGTGCCCGTACCAGGGTGCATCGGATCGGGATTGGCCTTTCGCTCGTTTGCGGCAACTTTCTGCTCCACCGGGATCCCTACATGCGCCGCAGCTGGTGGACCCGACAGAGTATTGCATCCGCCGGTAGTCCCTCCTGCATTGGCAAGAGATGATTGCGCGCGCCTGAAGGCCGCTGCGCTCACATCCATTCTCTCATCTTCTCTTCTCGCGCCGTGTTTATTTGCATTTAATTCTGCCATATCGCGCCTATTTAAGATTTCACCTTCCTAACTCCCCACCCGCCACGGAGTCCTCAAATGGGGATGTTACGTTTACACCAGGGTTATTAGGAAGGTATAGCACTCTGCCGGAGCAACCCACGAGACCAACCCAGATAGCTTCGGCTGCACGAACAGCGCGATCACGCTAACCTCAACTATCCTCGACTGCAGGCCGCGATCCTTTGGAGTGCTCGCCAGACGTTGTCTGATGGACGGACGTCAGTAGCCGATTGATCACAGCTGGCTAGACTGTGACCTCCCGTGTAAGACGAAATCCAGACCAAAGTGGCGTGTTGCCGCAGTCCCTTTGGCTCAACCACCAGGATTCCTTCATCCGCCCGTACGGGTCCCCGCGCACGGCAAAAACACGCGGGTGGACGCCCCCCCTCCCGCCCAACATCATCATCTCGTCGTGATGAAGGGCCAGCAGTAGCTCGTCCACATAAGCTCTGCCGCGGAAGTTGGATTGGGAAGGAAAGATAGGATGGGTGGGAGGTGAAGATGGGAATAGAATGGGTGAGGGAGGGGGAGGGATGTGATGGGAGGGGGGGAGGGGGGGGGAGGGTTGGGGTGCTCAGCATACCAAGGGATAGCTATGAAATGCCGTTCACCCCTACCTCTCCCTCCATGGCCTTCCCTCTTTACCCGGGCTTAGGACCGGCACCAAGCTGAAGCTATTGTGCTGAAGCGGATATGATCCATGCAGCAGTGAAAAAGCAATAACAACTGAATGGAGGCGAGGTTAGATAGACAGTTACTTTCGCTTTTATAATATTAGGATACCTACTTTATCGCTCGTGGCATAGCTTGACTAGATGTGTTCCAACAACCACCAATGTTAAGCAATGGATGTGCCGGTCAGTCTTCGGATGGGTGATCGTGAGTGATATTTCTTTCCAAGCACTATTGTGGGTCAGATGACACGTTAAATTGTAGGTCCTGTTGTTTATTCACAAAAACAGCAATCTTTAAGCCAGGTTAAAGGCCTTTTGGCGGTTAGTCTATAAAGGTTCATAAAACAACTCTAAAGGTTCCATCAAGAATAAAAGAACTTGTTTCAGTTACTTAGGGTTCCGTAGGGGAGTTACACGCCACGGATTTTTGTGGTAAATTCAGTTGCTTTCCGCCGCTCTGCTCTGCTGTGCGAACGTCCCCACAATTTTTGCCTATCGCTTTTTGTACTTTAGCTCTCGATTTAAAAACTGACCAGAAAGTATATAGGTATAATACAAAGTAAAATGCTTCTTATGTCTAGGTGATTACGGCCCTCTATGGCCTGACGTGATACGCGAGTTCGTAGCCACCCTGGAGCTAGCAGTGCCGGAACTTTCCCCCCGTATAGAGTTGATTAGCGGTCTGATAACTACGTTGCGTGAGCCGCCCGAGCCAGAGGAACTGCCGCCGGCGCCCGTCGTCGACTCCGCCGAGGTTAAGCTGCAGGTAATAATGAGTCTTATGTCTAAGCGAATACAGCCTAGTCTTCTTATTTAAAGGATCAGTTATCGGATGATTTCTTTTTATTATACATGCAAACTTTAATTAAAATATTACAAAGATACCTTATTTTTATACCGGATTATAAGACTTGTTGTCAGTGAGCATTCAGAATTTTAATAGTGTCTTTTGAAAAAAAAAAGTTCTTAGAGAAAAAATATTTGATTTTTCACAATTATATTATGGACTTTAAAAAGATAACCATTTATTATTGTTTTAGAAAGCTCAGCTCCGTGTCGCCCTTAACATAGAAATGGAGGCTCAAGAAGATGCTGTCATAGAACAGAACTATGGGCTCGCAGCAGAATGTAAAGCAAAGGTAACATGAGAACGTAATAATTATAGTTTAAAAAACTGAAGCAACCGACTTCTCATGGATGTCATTGTCATAACTGCACCATATTGAAATGGGACCACACGGGAAGCACCAGCTTTCAAATAAAAAAAGAATCATCAAAATCGGTTCACCCAGTTGAAAGATCTGAGAGGTAACAAACATAAAAAAAATACAGTCGAATTGAGAACCTCTTCCATTTTGAAGTCGGTTGAAAACATTCCTTTTTTGATAATTTTTGGTTTTAACAGAGGTTCGCCATGATATTCAAAATGTTAACGAAACACTTAATTTTCAACTTGATCAGCAAAACCTAAAACTCTCAGGTGATCGACGCGAGTTCTGAATATCAATATCAGTATTTTTGTTGCTGATGAACGATCTTCAGTAATCTCCGACCATGAATATTTGCATTTTGAAATTCGACAAATGAGAATAGTTTTATTTTTCATTTTAAATAATATTCGATCCTGTATAAAGAATCCATTGGTGAAAATGTTTTCAGGTAGAAAAAATACAGAAAGAATTAGACGAACTTTGTTCTCGGAGCGCACCCCCGGCGCCGTCTCAACAGACTGCTGTAAGTATAATTAATCGTACTATTTCGTTTACTAATACAAATCCGGCCTACCTTGAAACCTGTTATAATACGTCATTTGTATTCTGTACTGTCTTTCCATCATATATTGTCATACCAATTTTCGCAAGTACATAATTAGTTTTTTCATTCAATATAGGTTTAGGAATAGAAATAATTTTTCTCCTTTTGTATGGAAAATTGAACGACAGCATTTCAAATTAAAATGGACCGTTGGATTCTCAATTCAAGCATTGTGGTCTCTCCACACCTTTATTTTTTTCTCATGATCTCACCACGAGATCCCTCTCGTGGTGAGATCATGAGAACAAAATACTTGGGGGACAAAGTATTTGTCAGGAGACAGCTCAAGGAAAATACCAGCAGAGTACCAAACTCCTCTGTTCTCTATCTAGCACAAAGGCAGGTCACTAAGGCGAGTGCAACAGCCAGTCCTGTTGTCTATTATTTAAGATTTACAAATAAAAACTTTTCAAAAAGTGTAGTTTTTTTTCTTTGTATTATTTAAGTTTGATATTGTGTTTATATATTCACAGATCAGTAGGAAGTCAGACGCAGAGACCCTGAACAAATGTCTGACCATCCTGAACTGTGCTCTGGACACCCCGCAACTAGAGACCATGACGCCCATGTTGAAGATGATATTCTTTGAACTGCAGGTAATAAAATCAAAGCAAGATTGCTATTATTTTTTTCTATTTTAATAAGTGATGTCGAACGTCCATAAAACCAACCGCAATATCGATTTATTTTTTAATTTTGCCTAATTTTGCATGCCGAAAGGTAGGATATGGCGGTCTCATGTTAATTTTATTACCACCTTTGTAACCCATATGCGCAAATAAATGAATTATTATTATTATTAACTATGTGGAAATTCCACTCTAGAAGTTGTCGACGAATACGTCTACCTAGGATAAACAGTCCAACTTGGCAGGTACAACTTTGCGGGAGGGGCCAATCGTGAAATCCAACTCAGGTTTTGCCTGTGTTGTCTTTAGAATTGTCCTTAATATGCGCTTATTTTTATGGTCATTCTTATAACCAAATGCTGAATCTCTCAGATATTATAATGAAAACTATTTGCAGGAGGAGGTTCTCGAAAATCCCGATGTAGTGGAGACTGCCTTGGAAACCATCGCTTTGTATGGAATGCTGGAGAAAGAGTTTGTGATGGAATATAAACGATTCATCTTTACTAATGTAAGTATAACAACTAACTAAAGTGTAATAAAGGAATACAAAATACTTGTCTGCAAAGTATTTTGTATTTTACTTAGGAGGTATGTAAAAACATTAAATTCGATGGAGCGTTTTATGTTATAGAAGATAATATGAAGAGCTATTATAAAGGCACAGATAGTTAAAATATTTAAAATAACTCAATTCAAAAAACGACTAAGTTCCCATACAATTTTTGTTCCCTTTTTGTATTTAGCGAATTTAAGAATTTCAATTAGTTTAGTGGTGCCTTCAGAATTTACAACATGAGCTGCTTATAAATTGATTTATATATCTGAACAATATCCAATTTCATTGAAATTTTAACCGACTTCCAAAAAGAGGTAGATGTCTCAGCAGTATAGTCAGCTACCATTATTTGAACTATTGAGACGAAACGTTTCTATCATGTTCTCGAAATTAGACTTTTTTCTGTATTTTTATAAACCGAGTCCCATCTGTAAACTCCACACAATTTTCAAATATTTTAATCGTGAATTTAATTGCAATATTTAAAATATACGTTGATTTCCAGCTAATGAACATATCGGACGTGGGGCGAGTGTGCGCAGTGCTGCGTTGTATCCTGGACCTACTGTGCGTCCACGGGCTCAGGGTGTTCGACTCCGAGCCTGACGCTACGGAGGATACTACTAACACACACACCACCACTATTCGCGATGACGGTACATTTATTAACTTGATTACAACGCTTTGCAACTAAGCCATAGAAAGGTGCCTCATTTGGTTATAAAAAGAGGGGTGTTATAAGTTTGACGTGTGTATCTGTGTGTCTCTGGCATCGTAGCTCAAACGGATGCACTGATTTATTGTAGTTTTTTTAAATATAGGATTTGATCGAGAGTGTTCTTAGCTATGTTTTATCAAAATAGGTTCGGCCGTTTTTGAGATCGGGGGTTTTTTAGTTCTCTTAAACTAAATTGTTTATTGAATAGGCTTAGCTGGGTGTGCTTACATCGTTCGCTAATTCAGTTTTCAGTTACTTCTAAATAAATTATGCCAAGTTTTGTCGAGATACGCTCACATTGATTAATTCATCAATCCATTCACTAACTAATGTAGTAAGTATAAAATGATGTACGTACATATAGAAGATATAGAAAATTTTCTTTTTAAATATTAAATATTTTGTGAAATATCCACAAAATATTTAATATTTAAAAAGAAATAGACATACTGTTAGAAGCACCAAACGACGCCCTGTGTGTCCCTGAACGAACCTTCAGTTGGATTAATAACTGGACGGGCCTCTTTCGGGTATCGTCTAAGTATGGATTTTTATTATACTCTTGAAACATTGCCTTCCAAAATGAATGCATGTGTTTGTATGTTTCAGTATCTGTGTCGTCAGAGTCACCGTTATCCATGCCGCCTCTAGACAATACTATCATAGAAATATTACTAAAGCTTATGGACAGCACAGTAAGTATTCGTATATATATTTTAATTATAGCTTGCTAAGTTTTTGGTCTGATATAGATAATTACGCGTTATTATGATTTGAGTGCGATTTTCAACAGACTTCAAAAGTAAAAGATTCTCAAATCAGTTGTATTCAAGTGTTTGTTACCTCATAACTTCTTTATTTTTAACCGATTTGAAAAATAATTGAAGATTAAGATTGAAAAATAAAGAAAATATGTACTTACTCAGATTGATCTCATAGATTTTATCAAAATAGGTTTAGTATTTCGGCTTTAAAATAAAATAACAGAAAAAAATGTCATCAAGGGAAAATAAGTTGTGTATTTAGAAGTCTGTTGTTTCAGCTATTTTAAATGGTGCTATAATATATTTTTTAATAGTTTCTGAATAAAATTTTACGGACAAATAAACTGTTGTGGAGAAATTATAAGAGGTACTCATAGTTTTTAAATAACTCACTACTAGGTACTCATAGTACTACAAAAACCCAGTGAGGCTTCTCTCTAGTCAAGTACAATGAAATAAAAAAAAATACAATATCAAATCTTCTTCTTTATATTAACTGATATACGGGCAAACCCGGGTTCACAAAAATGATACCTTGCTAGATCGTTTTATCGTCCCTGAACCAACCTACATACCAAATTTCATCAAAATTGTTGGAGCCGTTTCCGAGATGTTTGTTATATAATAAAAATATATTTATATACAAGAATTGCTCGTTTTAAGTGTAGGGTGTAATTTTTTATAGTGCGTGGAGTACCGGCAAATAATAGTGGAAGGTCTCTGTAAACTAATACATCTGAGCCACTTGGAGTCCCCAGCTATCATCAGTAGACTTCTAATACTCTGGTTCAGCCCAGCTACAGGTAACTTTTTTATTTGGACATATAATGTAAAAATAATTATGTGCATACGTTTATGCTACGAATATAAATCCCCATTCCACATCAGGGCTAGCAGAAAGTCGGCACATTACTCATTAGCCATTTCTCAATGAAATGCCAAAAATCCATACTCAACGATTTTGATCCACGTTATTGATGCATAATGCACAAGAATAGATTCTTTGCGTTTTCCGCTTCCACGAGCTGTAATCTTGGAATTTTCAAGGCTAAAGTGAATAGATCTTCTAGATAGACGAGCTCCATCCTCGATCACACTGTCGCTTAACACCAGGCGAATTAGTGCCAGTTGGTGTGGTCAACCGTAGATTTATCTAATCTTAAGAGCTTTAGACAACAATCGTTGAATACCCTGTCTAGCAATATTCTGTGCTCGTAACTTTTTGATATAGTTAAATAAAACATATAAAAATTATTTATTGAACAAAATATTAAATCTCATTATACTCACTCATAAAACCTGTTATCTACATCTAAATAACATCAATATTTTTGACATGAATGTTAAACTTTGTGCGTGTGATTTTAGTTGAGGAAGATATGTTGCGTCAAGTTATCGGCATGTTCTTCCAAACATTCCCGGTTTACGTCGACGGTGCACAGGAACAAATACAGGTAAAAAATAAATTAAGTTTGTTTCGCCTCTAAAACCTTTACAATATCATCTCATATATCTCTATATATCATCTCAGCCATAAGAAGTCCACTGCTGGACATAGGTCTGCCCCCATGGATTTCCAAAAAAAACGGTTGGAAGCGGCCTGCATTCAGCGTCTTCCTGCCACTTGTATGATATCTTCTGTTCACTTTGTGGCTGGTCTTCCTACGCCGCGCTTGCCAGTTCGTGGTCTCCATTCGAGAAATTTTCGGCCCCATCGGCCGTCAGTTCTACGAGCTATGTGTGCCGTTGTGCTATCTAGCTGCTATCCTAGCTATCTGCTATAGTCTACGAATCTCTTCGTTTCTGAAACGAACAATAATATCGAGCCTTAAACCTTTTTACTATCTATATATATTGCATTACCTTACTACCATCTCTTACGACCTACTTCCCTTATGTATCGACCTTCTTACTCACAAAGTAAATGTGTTCTCACCTTACTGTAGGACCTACGTATTTATCTTTTTGTACCACTTTATTATGTTACTTTTATTACCATCAGACAAGCTACTTCATTGACTTTTCTTTGTTTATTACCTTAGAAAGCGACAATACCAACACTGCGAGCGTTAGCGAAAGCCCCGTCCAGTTCGCCGCTCGCTGAGATCGATCATGAGGCGATAGTGCGGTTCATCGTTTCGCTCACTAGGGTTAACTACGAGGTAAGACCAAAGAGTATGTAAATAGACAAGACAGTAAAAACATAAAATTCTTCACATCGCGAGTAAATAGGTTTTTCTAGGTAAGCGCGTCCGCAAACCACCGTATACCGCAACAGTCGCTTAACATCAGACGAGTTAACGGTCAAGCTTGTTTTTGGATTTTTTTGCAATTTTTATATTTCGAAAATAGGCTTGCGCTTGACCGTCAACTCACGCAATAAATATAAATATTTGTGGACATTTCACACAATACCATCTAGCCCAAGCTAAGCAATGCTTGTACTATGGAACTAGATGGCTGATAGAATAAATATATACATTTTTTTGTAAATACATATGATAAATAGAAACATCCAGAAACCGAACAAACATCCATGCTCATCGCACAAATGTTTGCCCTGGGGAAAAAATAGATTTACTTTTAATGTTTTTTTTAATACATTATAGATCTACGATTGGCCACCAACTCGCCTGATGTTAAGCGACGGTGTGGCCGAGGATGGAGCTCGTCGATCTAGAAGATATCTATTCACTCTAGCCTTGAAAATTCCAAGATTGTAGGTCTCAGGAAACAGAGATGGCGGCAAAGAATTCCATTCTTGTGCAGTACGAAACAGGAATGTAGATCGATATGTGTGCACATTTCAGCTTCCCGGAGGAAATTACAAATATTTAGCGCATTCCTCCGCTATGCACTTCTCCGAGCTGTATACACCTTCACAGTTGTTTCGATTTTCCAGCTGTGTGACAGTCAAGGCGGCATGGCCGAAGTACTTGTAGGCTACTTAGCTCGACGCCCAGCAGCGCCGGAGGCGGGGCTCGTCTGCCGCACGCTGGCGCTGCTGTCGCCGCCTCGTGACGCCAGCATCGCTTCCACACTTGCCTCTGCACTACGGGATCTGTGTTCAGTAAGTATTCATGTTTCCAAACTTATGTGATCTTAGTACTTGCTATGTAGAATGGACACAGTTACTGTTTGCTTTCTCCTTGAAAATGTCAATAATACGTGTGGGCAGTCAGATATGGCTGGTTTTATCATAATCTCGTTGCAAATCTGAAATGTTCTATGTGATTATTTTTTTTTCGTTTTTTTTAGATTATTACCGTGTCATTGTATTAGTATTACACATAGGAGATTTAAAATTTGTAACGCCGATAAAAAGTATTCGATCGGCTCCTCATTGAATCTTTTTCTCATTACAGAAACTTACAGACAAACAGTCTTGTCGAAATTTAACTAAGTATTTGGGTGCACTAGAGGCCCACGAGAGGGCAAGTTTGATTAAAATGTCTCACACAGGTATGTGTACTTTTTACATGAAAATATATGTATGTATAATCACCTTACCTGTATTAAATAGCATGACCAATAACGGGTCGGCGACCAATGAGAGCCCCCTTTATTTTACTATAGTTTTCGATTTCTTTAAAATTTATTTATTTTCGAAGATTTTTGAAATGACGAGTTCTTGTTGAACACTATTCCGTCATCTTTTTTTTTTTATAGAAGATCTACGATTGACCACCAACTCGCCTGATGTTAAGCGACGATGTGGCCGAGGATGGAGCTCGTCGATCTAGAAGATATCTATTCACTCTAGCCTCGAAAATTCCAAGATTGTAGGTCTCAGGAAACAGAGATGGCGGCAACGAATTCCATTCTTGTGCAGTACGCAACAGGATTGTGGATCGATATCGCTGAGTACGGATTTTTGGCATTTCAACGAGAAATGGGTGGTAATTCTTTCATCTTAAGACAGTAAGAAAGCTCTAGACTTGAAGTTGTTGAATCGTCGTATTGCGCATATCATTAAACATTTTTTTTCTTTTTACCTGACCGCGTAAGAAGGAGGGTTATGTTTTTCGAATGTACGAGTATATTCTATGTATGTATGTTTCTATATGACAGCCTAAACAACTTGACCGACTTCGATGTGTGAGGTGTCGTTAGATTCGACTTCACTTCCTAAGTGTCATAGCCTATATTTTTTTGTAATAATAATTATAAATCTCTTGCAAAAATAAAAAATAAATGCGTATTTTTGTAACATCCAACGAACTTTTTGTAATAAACAAGTGAATTTACTAGGATTATTCTAATGAATGCGCATTTATAATCTTTTACAGCGATTTTCCGCATACTTTCTCAACACTCGTACACTCAACAGCATATCAAGTGTAACGTAATCCTAAGCTACGACTGTACAAACTGCTTTTCTGCAGTAGGTTGTTTTGATTTTACTTTAATGTACATAAATAGTTGTTATACAAATGAGTGTGTTTTAACTCAGTAAGCATGTTGGACATGCATAAAAAAACTATTGCAACTATATTTAGCAGTGAGGTGTGTAATGTAAATTTTAAGTTGCTATTTTATGCTTTTATTTGAAAATTTGGACTATTTTATTTAAGGAACTAATTTCAATATATTTGTAATTTATATTGTTTTTTTATATTTTTAATTATTTCTTTTAATTTTCTAGTGGGGAGCGCTGTGTCGTATAAAAGTTGTCCTAGTACCGACTAGTCATCCCATTTTGCTTATGAAATAACAAAACCTCGTTTATCTGGGTATACTGTGTTGTTTTTTATTTATTATATAATGTGGTGCTAAAAGCGGTCTAAATACATTTTGTGGGTCAATAGAATTTAAAATGGAAGGGTATGAAGGAAATGAGAAGATTAGTCAAAAGTGCTACATAAACTTTTACATGTCAAGAGCTTCTCCCTACTACAAAACTTTAATTATGATTTTACTATTCTAGGCATAACAGAAGGGACGATGCAGGAAGACTCACTGGCACCATTAGGAAGGACGACCAGCTCACTACGTAAGTTTCATTAGTAATACAATTAATTATGTGTTTTCGGAACTCTATTAGAAACATAAAGTAAATAATAATGACGAACTAGTGACAAGAGACGGACTAGTGAAAGAGTGCTCCTTTGCGTAAAAGTTACTTATATTATTTTAGCAATGCCACGACTACTGTACTTCGTCGGGATAATTCCAAAATTTAATTGGTGATGGAAGAACGCGACTAATATATGCCTAAGTTTAATCTATAATAGTATACTGGCTAAACCTACTAGATTGTCTGTAACTAATTTGAATGTAAACCATATAAGTCCGCAGCTGCAAACAGCTATCCTTGAGCTTAGAAGAAAAAGTAATTCTTTGTGTAATAGTAGATTGTTACACAAGGGTTGAAAGTAACCTATTTGGGTACGAGATAGCGAGGACGCCAATAGTTCGAGTGCCTAAATAGGTCTTTCACCTGAGGTGAACACTCTGATTTTCGAATATAAGGAAAGTAGACAAAGCTCCTGACTCATGAAAACACAGAACAGAATGAAGATGGAAAAAGATTAGACATGGTTCAATAGAAATGTCAAAAATAGAACGTGATATTCTAATAATATGACAGCTCAGAAAAACAATCCTCCCTAGTTGTGTTTTTGGCCCTGTGTACACAGGCAACTTCAACCATACTTTCCGCGTATGAGAAATGAAAAGTTTCTTTCACATAATAATAATAAATAATGCCACGACTACTTTACTTCGTCGGGACAATTCCAAAACTTAATAATGATTATGACTATTATATAAAGTAACTCTATATACTATTATATACCTATAATAGAACACTGGTTACACTGGTTTAGTTACAGTGTTAATTACTACATATTTTATTAAGTTGATCAGTTGCGATAAATGTTTGCGTGTGTTAACGATTTTCAACGCCATCTAGTGGCGACGAAAAGAAACATTACACCAAGGCCGCTAGTCGATCAATTAGTAAGTCACTATAGTTTAATTGGGAATTAATAATTTCAGTTAAATTCAGTATTATATGATCTATTTAAATAATTAATTATTAATTTATTTATTTTCAGTAATTGACTGGAATATCATTATATTTGCAAATAAATCGTATAAAAAAAAGCAAATTTAAATAATATAAAATTAATTAAAAAATATTGAATAAAGACATTAACATTTAGCGACTAATTAGTTGTATAATACAAATCATATATTGCGACATGTGATTTGAATCTAGAACCTAAACTTATAGTCTAAGATTCCGCTATAGGACGACCTTCACGGAGCTGGTTAATGGATGAAAAGTATTTTATATTCAATTAAATATGTCAATAAATATATTGCAAATCGGTTGTCTAAAAAAATTTAATCCAGAATATGATTAATTAATTATTTTTTTAAACATTTCGCTGGTTTGGTTAATAGACAAATTCAATATATGTATGTGTAAATAATCTTTATTTTAATTTAACTTTAATTCATTAACCAGACTGGTGCAAGTTACTATTATCGATTTACCTGTTTATACCTGCCTACCCAAGAGTTGTGACGGGAAAAAAATAGTCAACCTAACGTTTGCATATTCTATGGGCTTCATACTGTCGATTGGTATGGAATTTGTCTATTAACATAAACCAGTGAAAAGTAAAAAAAAAATACTATATATATATAAAATACTTTTCATCCATTAACCAGCTCGGTGAAGGTCGTCCTATAGCGGAATCTTAGACTATTATTATATTGTCTGCGTCTTGACTAATTTGAATGAATACTATCACCATACAAGCTCGCAGCATATGTATGACCTAACGATTTGATGAATAGTTATCGTCGAGCTTAGAAGAAATAGTGTCTAAAAGTTTATTTCCTTCGTTTACTTCCTTTGTGTAAAATTTTATTTTACATTGTAATAATGCCATGACTATTGCACTTCGTCGTGGCAATTCCAAAATTTATTGGCGAATAAGTGTTATATTTTATATATACATTAATTAAAAAATTACAAAAAATATTTATCAGTCACAAGTCTTAAATTGTAAACAATCATCACTTATAATATAGTTAATTAACATTTACTACTCTATTAACATGTCAATAATAAACAGAAAATATGTCAATTTAATCGAACAGAGTTCCTCTTATGGAGCCCTGCCGAAAAGTCCCCATTATACTGGCTGCGTTACCGCGTTGTATCGACAGAGAAATATGTTGCATCAGATATGACCCGGAGCGAGGGTCTCGACCCTTTCTCTTTGTCACGGCCCCGCTCATGAATTTCCGGGCTTCAGAGCACCAAGGTCCGGCCGTTTCGTTTATATGTTTAATCTCTTATAGTACACTGGTTACTCTTGTCGACTAGTTGCGACATATGTTTGCATGTGTTAACGTTGTTCACCACCATCTAGTGGCGTAAAAGTTTATTTCACTTTATAATAATGCCACGACTACTGTACTTCGTCGGGACCATTTCAAAACATAATAATGATTATGATTATTATATACTTATAATGTTTAACCTACAATAAAACACTGGTTACACTGGTTTAATTAACATGCTAATTACTGGACTGGGTAGTTTATGAAGTCGATCAGTTGCGATAAATGTTTGCGTGTGTTAACGTCGTTCACCGCCATCTAGTGGCGACGAAAATAATCATTACACCCAGGCCGCAAGCCGATCAGACATCATAGTTTAATTGGTAATTTATATCTTCCAGTTTTTATGCAAGAACAATTTTTTTATTTATTAATTAATAATTTCAATTACATCAATTATTATATTATAAATGATTAATTATTTTTTTGTGACATATTGGTTGTATGATACATAACAAATATATATATTTTAAATACTATATCTTATATTGTTTATAAAGCTTGCTTTAATAATTTTAATTCACATGGATATTTTAGTTACGCGTAGCATAGTTCAGGTACTTATAGATAGACGTCGTTACGAGCAACCGAGCGATAAATTAGAAAATAATGCGGTTTTTCTGCTTTGATTGTTATTTGTTTTTGTGATGTGTTTTTGATTAAGATATGATTTTACTTTTTACTTAGCCATTTTAGTTTGTACTCATTCGAAAGTAAGATACTATCTAGACAATCATACAATTAGCTCGTACAATTGAAGGTGATTTGATAAACTTAGCGGCGGACACATTTATGTTTCAGCATTGGTGGTATGTAGGCCTTTATTTGTCTATGTGCAATGTAACATGATTTGAAATTAGACCTTAATCTTAGTAGATTGTCTACGTTTCTGCAAATTTTAATGAATACTGTCACGATATAAGCCCGCAGAATATGTATGATATAACGGTTTGTTGAATAACTATCGTCGAGCTAACGAGAAATAGTGCCCCTTTGTGTTAAAATTTCTCACATTATAATAATGCCCCGACAACTGTTACTTGTCGGGACAATTCCAAAATTTGATTGTGATAATGATAATGTATAATCTATATTAGGTTACACTGGTATAATCACTGGGCTTGTTACATTACTAATTTAGCCATTATATCATTATCGATCAGATGTGACTAATGTTTGCGTGTGCTAACGTTGTTCACCGCCATCTAGTGGCAACTAAAAGAAACATTAACCTCAGGCCGCTAGTCGACCAGCTGCGACAAATTTTAGCGTGCGTTAACTCACCTTTTGTTCACCGCCATCTAGTGGCGACGAAAACTAACATTACACCCAGGTCGAAAATCGATCAGTTTGTAAGTCATCGTTGTTTAATTGGGGATAACTACTTTTAATTAAATTAATTATTGTAAATTATGAATAATTCTATACAATACCGGATTACACAGATTTTCGATAACAGATAAATATTGTAGCATATAGTAACATACATAATGGGACCGACAAGTAAATGAAATTGATATGAGAGCATCTGAACATTTTTTTATGTTAATAGATAGAAACGAAGATAGAGCTTATCGATCTAGAATATATATATATTCACTCTAGCCTTGGAAATCCCAAGACTCTGTTCTCAGGAAACAGAGATGGCACTAAAGAATTCCATTCCTGTGCAGTACGCATCAAGAACGTGAACCGATAAATAAATAGATAGATAACTCTTTATTAAAAAAACACATTGTACAAACATATTAAAATAATAAATAATAATAAATATTTGTGGACATTTCACACAACGCCATCAAGCCCAAACTAAGCAAAGCTTGTACTATGGAACTAGATGGGTGATAGAATAAATATATACTTTTTTTTTGTAAATATATACATATGATACATAGAAACGCTCAGACACAGAACAAACATCCATGCTCATCACACAAATGTTTGCCCTGGGTGGGGATCGAACCCACGACCTTTCAGTTCAGCAGGTAGACGCAAACACACTACCAACTGAGCCACAAGGCCAGTCAGAGACAGAAGAAGAAAACAATATTACAAGAAAGAAAGAAGACAATATTACTATAGCTAATCTTTCAATAGGCGGCCGATATCGCTGTGTACGGATTTTTGACATGTCAATGAGAAATAAATAAATATTGGTGGACATTTCACACACCATCTAGCCCAAACTAACTAATGCGCATTCTTTAGAACAGTTCTGGAAATCTCATTTATTACGAAAAAGTTCACTGGAGGTTACGAAAAAGCGCGTCTTGTGTTATTTTTTCGAGTGTTTTGTTACAAACAAAATTAACCTATGACATTCAGAGAGTAAAAACGAATCTAACGACATCTCGCACATCAAAATCTGTCAAACCATTTAGGATGTAGGCAGATTAGCTACTTTACGGCGGTACTCGAGACTAAGTAGCTTCTGAGCAAGCAGTTTGTTGTCACCGATTAACCTGGAAGCTTTAGAGTCGGTTCACCGGCGAGCTGTGTCGCCGGTCAACCGATTAAAACTTCCAGCTGATACTTGACTGATCCATTAAAAAGGTGATACTTGACTGATCCATTAAAAAGGTGGCAGCAGTACTATGACATTTAAATATCTTGCTAAGATCCAGGTATATAATGAACATGTTTAATTGACCGACTGAGTGAAGGGCGTCTCTGCATCAATGGGTAGTTTTTTCTTCTGTCCGGATATTTGTTATTACTCGTGTACCGGTCGTATTTTTAAACCAATCTGTACGATCCTTTATATTTTTGATTAAGGGGTATTACCCTCAAAAAGGGGAAAGTTTGCTGTAGCGCCTTTTACTGACCGATTTTATTAAAATCATGTTCTAGAACGGTTTTGTATTTATTATAAATATATTTAGTATGAAATAAAAATATATTTGAGCATATTTGGTCAAGAGGTTGTCGAGACAGAAGGTTGTGAAATCTCGGTTTTAAAGATAAGTAGTTTAATAGGAGGCTATTTGTTGGCCGATTTTGATAATAACATTTTGCAGGAGTATTCAATACTCAATTACAAATACAAATACAAATTTTCCAATAATATTAGTTGTAAAAAGTCTGCTCGTGAGGTCTATTGTTCGCGTACTGTTAATCATCATCATCATCATCTCAGCTACAAGAATTCACTGCTGGACATAAAGCATCCCCATGGACTTCCAAAAGGCCGGTTGGAAGCATACTAATTTTACGATATAACAACTATAGAAGTAGATTTGAACCATAGAGATAGATTGATTTGTTCCCTAGTGAGTCTTTGCTGCATAAGTTTAAGTATCTACTTTAAGTAGGTAATATAACGTTGTTTTTTATTTTTTTAGCTCAACCAATAGCTCGGAGTACGCACGTTGTCGTCAACGAAACTGTTGAGGAAGAACCAGAAATCGAGGAAACTTCACCGGCCGAAGTCATATCAACAATGTCAGAAGGTTGGTTTTTTAGACTGATCAATTCAGGGTGTTTCTTTGAGCTCGAAATTCCTTCTGATTCATCGGGCAGGGTTCCTGCCATCATACTATGATAATATGTTTAAAGGAAAACGTAACAGAGGAATCCGACAAAACACTGATTCCAAAGATAGGCTTCTTAAATCATATTATTTTGCTTCCAATGATAGGTTTCTTATTTGTACTATGATAGGAAGGAAACCTGGCAGATGAATCAGAAGGAAACTCGTGCTCGAAGAAATACCCTTCACCGAAGTGCTCTGTGTAGATTTCTTATAAATCGCCCCCCTACTGATCAGAAAGAAGGTACAATATGAAAATGACTTAAAAGTTACGTCAAAGTACCTAATCTATCAATCGATAACTATCGCCACTTTAGCCGCTGATACTTCAGTTTCACCAGTATTTGAATTGGATCATATGTATGGGATCTCCAGTTACATAGCTGGAAATCTCGTACAGTCAGATTCTTCCGCTTTTTTTTCTTTTACGGCCTATCGAATAGTGGAACGTCCTTTCTCTGTATCTACAAGAACCTCTCCAGGATAGCATCAACTGCGACATCATTAATGTTGCAGTTGATATGAGATCATCGGCGGTTATCATTTACCATCAGACTAGCCGTGTGTATGTATATGTCATGTCCAAATCATTAAAGATAAAGTTAATTTATTTGCATACAACACAAGAATATTATACAACAAGTGCACAAAAGATGTTACATAAAAGTTAGTCGCTTAAAATCATGTTGTGCCGATTAGGCGTACAAATGTCAGGTAGACACAAGCGAAAAATTTAAAAAAAATGTTATTAGATTAAAAAAAATTAATAAATACAAAATGTTACAAAGCAGAAGAAAGCATAGCATTGAATATTTCATGAAATGACCAAACAAACAGGCAGACGGCTGATATTTAGTGAACCTGAGTCCTGTCTCAGTTCGGACACAATGTGTTAATTTCTGAAGGCACCAACTAAATTTAATATAATTTTTAAAATCTATATATGTACATACAATTTTTAACTACGTTTTTTTTATTTTAGTTGTTTTAATTCATTTAAGTGGTTCCTTCAGATTTTACCAAATTTGTTCGTATATTTATTGGTGTATTTAGATCTGTCTGTCAGTTTGTTGTATAGAGATTTTTTCTTTTTGTTAGATTAACTCACCTGATATTTTCTAGCTCATTCGCACTTGGACATTTTTTTAGAAAAAAATGTTGTTTCTTAGCTGGGCAGAATACTTGCTGTCAAATAATGGCAGTTGGGTGTTTTGATTTTTAAAATGATATTTGATATAATATAACATCACTTGTCTAGCATTAAAAATGTATATTACCTACAGAGAAATCCATACCACGGTCAAATAAAGGCGGTAGCACAGCGTCGGATCGAAGCTCCACTGAAGCTGATACTGGCTCGGCGTCCAATGCAGATTTTAACGAGTCCAGCGATGATGTCTCGCCGGAGAAAATTGCGAAAATAGCTGAAGGTATGGTGCAATCATTAAATTATATTTTTTTTGCCAAAACAAAAGTATTAAAGTCAACACCAAGAATGTTCAGTTTGGTAATTCCTATTTCCGTTTTTTAATCTTTCTTAAAACAAAAACAAATAAGCGGCTAGCGCTTGTCGCACTGCAACCGGCTGTGACATTTCACCCGATTAACACAAAAAAAAATACAATAAATCCCAACATAAAATAATAAAAAATATAAATATTGAAAAGTCACAAAAATCAGCTGTTTATAAAGTTGTATGAAACATATAACTATATTAAAATAAAAACAATATACTTACTCGACTATAACTAACAGACAGGTTTTGTAGTCTAACTTTGTATATTTCGTTACGTTTGATGCTGTTGGGTGTACGTCTTTTATGAAAAAGTATGCGTCAAATCGGTGTTAGAGATTTTAAATACGCATTTATTAGAATAATACTAGTAAAATCACTTGTTTATTACGAAAAAGTTCGTTTGAGGTTACGAAAAACGTTTTATTTTTCCGAGTGATGTATTATTATTATTACAAAAATATAGCAACTAAGTGAGTGAAGACGAATCTAACGATACCTCGCACATCAAAATCGATCAAGCCGTTTAGGCTGTAGACGCTCATACAGAAATCATACACACGTAACCACATACATTTAAACACTTTAAAAACATAACCCTTCTATCGCAGTCGGGTAAAAATCAGCTGTTATATACATACATATTTCACAGTTGAAGTATATTTGATAAATAATTAATCAAGATAAATATTAATCCGTGGTCAACGTTGCTGGTACATCATCGAACTATATTTCTTACGATTACTGTATTAACCTATACTTTATTATGTACTGTTTGTTGATCCTAATAAACAATAAGTTTCCGTCAGCATAGTGGTGAGACCGTCTCACTTGCGATCCGCAGGTCCTGGGTTCGAATCCCACGGCACGTACTTCTGTCTTTTCGAAGTTATGTGTGTATTGTTGATTGCCGCCAACTTCAAACGGTGAAAGAAAACATCGTGAGGAAACCTACATGTCTGAGAGTTCTCAATGATCTTGAAGATGTGTGAAGTCTACCAACCCGCACTTGGCCAGTGTAGCAGACTATAGCCTAACCCTTCTCACAATGAGAAGATGGCCCGTTCCCAGTAGTGGGAAAGTTTGTACAAACAGGGCTGATAAAAAAAAATACAATAAAAAAATTATTATAGTCCCATAGTAAACATGCAATTTTCTGCTCAAGTATTCGATTAAAAATAGCGTTAAATGTCAGAAAATATAGACAAATTTACAATAACAATAAAATTCAATATTTACAAAGTCAACGTCAAATAAATAGATAAAAAACACAGCAAAAAGCAGCTGGCACATTATTTTTCTCCTAGTGCAGCATGGAAGTAAAAGGTTTACTTTTATGAAAAGATTGACTTTCTGTGATATCTTTATCTTTAATAATAATAAATATCTTTCTGTGATACGTAACTCTATTGTTTCAGGTAAATTTAAGGAAAAGAAATTGGCCTTAAACCGAAAAAAGAGCAAGCCAGAGTCGACGAAACCATCCAAAAGCAAAGCGATCCCTCCCAAAAGGAAATCTGCAGAAAGGGAAGAAGATTCCAGAGCGCCTGCGCAAGATAACAAAACTCCCGATGTTAGTGACAAAGGTGGCTTGAAGAGAACTAGATCACAAAGTTCGCTCATAGATGTAGATATAGGTATTTATTAGCGTAGTTTTCATTCACTACTCGTTCATTTTTAAACATTTATTGTAATTATCAAAATCATTTTTAACGAAAAAGTTTTGGAGCTATTAAACACTAAACCATTCAAGCACGCAGTTAGTTATTGAGAACAGCTATCGTAAATTCAGTAGAAAATTCGTTGATCATTTAATTTTATAACTGTCGCTTAATGTATTCCATACTGCATTTATGAAATGCAGTTTTTGCAGGTTTGGGAAAACAAAACAAAATATTTATTGTGTCACAAAATGAAATAACAAAACTTTTTATAGTTTTTGTATTTATTATTGATTATAAGTTGACTCGGAAATTAATTTTATGATAATAGCCACATAGAGTGAATTGACGGTCAAGCGCAAGTCTTGTCACCACACATAAATCGAAAAGTTTCTTCAAATAATTTTATGAGTATACCGTTGTTATAATGATACATTTTGTGTCATAATCTACTAAAATACCTTCAGGGCTCGTAAGGGCCTGTTCATGTGCTCAATAGACAATGGCTCTTTGTGAAAACCCAGCGTAATTTTTTTTTTATTGCCTAACTATAAAAACACTGATAAATTTATAATTTCAGCTCTAAATGAAAAGGCTGAAACAGTAAAATCCAAAAAAGTGCAAGAAAAACCGGCACCCACGACGTCGTCGCCCGAAGATGTTGACACTTCGAATGTGACAGTGCACCGGTCTGTCCCTCCACGGTCCGGTTCCAGCAGCGATGGCTCCAGTAAAACGAAAGGGAAAGGGAAGAAACCAGCCGGTTAGTATGTTTGTATGTAATGAAAATACCAAAAAATCATTTATGTGGCAGTTTTTAACAAGAATATTTCTGATCATAGATTTGTTACCGAAATGTAAACTATTTTTAATTGACGGCATAACTATTCTTCCAGCTGCCAAGAAGACCACTAAAACTACAACAGCGAAGAAACGCGACTCGGCTGGCTCGGACCGCAGCAGCACCGGCAGTTACCAACCCTTCGACGATTCAGACGACTCGCTGCACACTATCGTCTATGAGAAGGAATTCGTAAGTTTACTTATATTTTTGGCAAAGCATAGCAGCTAAAGTCATATCAAGATCGCGACAAAAGGAAATATTCCTCATATTTTTCAACTTAGAGCGTTACGAAGAGCTTCAGTCGAAGGTTTTCTGTATCGTAAAAATCATGTCTCTTTTGTCCATTTTAGGCTTTCGTACTAAGGGTGCGGAGGCTTATTCGTGAGGCTAAGGTGTCTGTCTGTCCTATACTTAAACGGATTTATTTTTGAACGGTAATGGATACAAGTCTCAAAATTGGCAAGAATGATCGATATAAATCGATTGATTGAGATAAAGCCTTATTGATTCCTCATAAAAAATTACAAGTGAATGTTTGTTGACCGTTTGTTTCATGTGAAATAAACTTAAAATAGAGTAGTAGAGAGCTCTCGGCAGAGAGTACTAATTTTCTTTGGTAGAAAGTACTAATTTTCTTTATTGTTAAAATCTCTTTGGATAGAGAAAATATTTTTGTAACACTTATTTAACTTATATGTGAACGGCCGGAAGTGGCGGGAAGACGCTGGATGCAAGCCGCTTCCAATCGGTCTTTTTGGAAATCCATGGAGGAGGCCTATGTCCAGCAGTGGACTTCTTATGGCTGAGATGATGATGATGATGTGAACGGCTAATATAAGGCTATTCCTACCGTATAGAAAATGTACAAAGTTACAAATGAAATTGAATAATTAGACCAAAATCATAATAATAATTAGAAATTGATAGATTGGTTTATTTATTTATGAGTACAAAAGCTTAGTGTGCGAGTGAAACTTGTACTTTTCTGGATTTATTTAAGAAAAAATTTTGTCACACATCTTTGTTGCGCGGCGGTGGGTTAGCTAATATACTCGTAGCTTTTGTCTACACAAGGCTAGCGGAATTTGTTTAGAAATGAGCAAATAGCGTTGCCCCAACAGCTATTTAGTCAACGGCTTGGTAAAAGCAAAAGAGCACGATTAATTATACAAATAGGGTTGTTAGGATTTTCTGTACTTACTAAATAATTTTTTCCCCAAAAAAATGTATCGAAACTGTGTTTATTTTTCCGCGAGATTTTTAGATTTGTGCCGATAATAAAAGTTGATTGTAATGATAAATATAATGATATCAAACTAATCATTAATCTTCTAAATGCTTATTATTTATCTATTAGTTTAGCTCTTACGAATGTTATACCTCGTTATAATTGTTTGCAGGTGCAATCAGTGTTAAATGATTCAGACGAAATAGTGAACAGCAAATCCAATTTTAGGAGCAGCGTAACAATCCCGGAGACTCCTGACCCCAGTGACGAGTAAGTTGAATATATCTTTAATTATGTTGTCGCAGCGACCCGTAATTGTGTTTTGGCCTTAGGTGCTAAAAGATGCCACCCCTCTGTCTTGATCCTAGTACAGTACCTTGTCAGACATGTCTTGGTTCAGGATGGAAGATCCTAATACAAAATGGGCTTTACTATAGACGTAAGTAAAAAGGCTCGTCGCTCGGGCAGATATGTCTCTATGTACAGGTGGAAAAATGAATATTATTCATCATCTCAGCCATAAGAAGTCCACTGCTGGACATAGGCCTTCCCCATGGATTTCCAAAAAGACCGATTATAAGCGGCTTGCATCCAACGTCTTTCCGCCACTTGTATGAGGTCATCTGTCCATCTCGTGGCTGGTCTTCCTACGTTGCGCTTGCCGGTACGTGGTCTCCACTCGAGAACCTTTCGGCCCCATCGGCCATCAGTTCTACGTGCTATGTGCCCTGCCCACTGCCACTTCAACTTGCTAATCCGCTGTGCTATATCGGTGACTCCTGTACGTGTACGTATTGAAATAATATTAACCTATTTTTCCTCTCTGTGATGAAAGATAGTCGTTAGCGTTGGATGTGCCTATTCTTGTATTACAACAACAAAAGCTCGCTCGTCTTCATAAAATAAACAATTAAATTAAATTCGGATTCGCTCAACGCGCGCAGCTATCTCTCTCGCGCATCACAACCTTTTTAAACATATAAACCATTGAATAGGGATAATAAAAAAGTAAGAGGCGAATTTGTTTAGTTAGATAGGAGAAATATTGTATCCCTTATCCCTTGTTTCAGATCAGAAATCGAAATTACACCAGAACCGAAACCTAAAGGCAAAAAGAACGGAAAGAAAAAATAAAATACATAAATATTATTTTTAATATTCTATCAAATAATTACAAAATAGTTTTATTTGTTAAATAAATAAAGCATTATTTTTATCTAGAATTGTAGTAGTTTTGATTTGGCACATTACTCGTTTGCCAGTTTGGGGGTGTTACACCAGCATTTGTTTGTGGTTGTGTGTTGCCATTATGTTCAGTGCTTCTGTACCAGTCGTGCCGGTGTGGAGTGTCGTGCTTGTGCCACGCTTGGTAGTTCTGTGCCTGAGAAGGTACTGAGTTGTCTTGCCAATTGGACTTGTCCCAGGGATGCCACTGCCAGTTCTTGTCGTGGGGTTTCCAGTTTGGGTTCCATGTGTGGTTCTTGTTTTCTTTCCAGTTGTTACCACTGTAGCCGCTGAAAGGCCATCTATGTAAATAAAATGAGTTTATTAGTATAAACAAAAAATTAAATTATTTAATTAAAAATACCTGACAATGGAGAACTCTCTTGTATTAAGTATGTGTTAAGTAGGTGTCTTGTATTAAGTAGGTGTCGTTAGCAAAATTCGGTTGGTAAACTAACAAGATCATTAAACCAAAATAATTCAAATATTTCTACACCCCACGTGACTAGTCAGTGTCCTTTCCGTCCGTGAATGCGGTTTCGAAATCGGCGTTTCAATAAATCCAAATATCTAGCTAAGCCCTTTTTTATACTTTTATATATTCGAAATTATGATTTACAAAAATAAAAACAAAATTAGAAAAGCATTTATATTAGAAAGGTCTCAGGTCTCAGATATTATAGCATTACCTATGTCCACTGTTATCATTATTGGATCCGCCATAAGCACCGACATTGCTCGCTACAGGCGGCGTGTCTGCTCCTCCAAATCTGTTGGTAAGCGTGTCCGGCTGGTTCTTGGACAGCTGGTGTCTGGTCCTGATGAACTCGGCGGCTCGTTCTCCAATCATGATCGTTGGGGCCGCTGTGTTTCCTGTGAAGTAGATACGGTTGTTGATGAAAGGACTAAGTATCGGTTCACAGGATACATCGACATGACAAATTTATGTTGTGTAGGGTAATAATAATATATAATAGTCTCCGAGTAAATTGACTGAAATACGGACAGAATGACAGACGGACATGGCGAAATTATGGAACCCTTATAATTTTGTATGTGTTTTTATTTCGTAGTTGCTACGGAACCCAAAGATAAAATAAAAGATTTAAAAAATAAAAATATTAGAGTTTATGCTTACCAGAAACAACGGTTGGCATAATGGAAGCATCAGCAACTCTCAGACCTGCAAACAATGTAAATAGATAGTTTAATTTAGGCAGCATTTGGAAACCTTCGTTTATTATTAGACATCAACCCTGGATTTATGCACTGCTGGGTGCCATAGTTCATCACGCTGACCGAGAGCGCGTTGGCAGACTTATGGTTCGCCACTCCACTTGTAGAGGTCCTTGAGTTTATCAGAGATAGGCATTCGCTTTGAGGTAGGCTAGGTACTTCGTGGAGGAACGCACAGTCATAGACTAAGATCCCTAACACAATTAATGTTTTAAAAAGCACTCTTACCCTGTATTCCATGCACCCTAAGCTGCATGTCGACGACAGCCATCGGGTCAGACTCTGGGCCCATCTTGCAGGTCCCCACCTGATGGTTCTCAGGGGCAGTGTGGAACTTGGAAAGGCATTTGAAGTACTCATCAGTAGGCTCTGGGCCGCCCTCTCCGCACTCCTTGCCATACCCCGGTGTCGGGGTCATTCCGTATTTCTCCCGTAGTATCTGATAAAAGACACATTTAAAGTTATTTTTATTTTTAAAACACTTCAGAAGAAGATATAAGATATTTTAAATTTATAGACAGTGAAAAAATTACAAACATCCGACGGAACTTGAACCCTCATATCCTGCCCAGCCTTACGTCGGATATGAACGGTAGATACTTCAGAAGAAGGTTTTTACATTTGACTTTATTTTTAACATTTATTATACTTGTTGGAAGTGGGCCATCTCGTTCGTTATTCATTTGACAGTAGGCGTAAAGGGGTTTTATAAAAACTAGACCACCGCCATCTTGGACACCTGTAGGTGGCGCTAGCTTTCCGATTAATCGTATAATCGCGATGTAAATGGCTTGATTTATGATCGATGCCGATATATGTATGTATTTACTAAGACCTTCTTTGATTTTTTAACATTAAATTATGTATAGTTTGTGTACCATTGCCGATTGTGAACCGATTACGATGTCTCATTTTATTAGAATGAATACTCCAGATGTGGCCCCATATCAAATGGTATCTTTCATTCAGTACTTTTTAACTAACTCCAAATATATAAATTATTGTTAAAACTTAAATTATTTGATCTTTTAGTTTTATAAACTAGTACATACAATGATAAATTCTGAGTTATCTTACCGTGCTGTTAACTAGATTGTAAGCTATCCTCGCGGCGTCTACGAGCACGTTCAATTCGTGTTCATCTTGGAAGTAGTTCGGTTGGAACACTGGCGCCTGCTTCGGATCTATCGACCTTATGGTGAGGTAGCCTCGGCTGCGCGGATGGAGCGAGATGGCTGATATTCTGGCAGAGAGGAGAAAAAAAATATGCAAAATTATGAAAAGCTAAATAAAGTTCGGTCATTTTTGGAGGTCGTGCACATTTTAATGCAGATTCGTAGTAGTTGATGATCCAATTATTTTTGTGAAATAAATATTAAAATTGGATAAAACTGACGAAAATACAGCGATAACAGTGTACCATACGCAAAAACGAAAATAACAAGTATATGAAAGTTTAAGAAACCCAAAAAAAATGGCTGATCGATTTTGATTAAACATAGCAAAGAATATTCGATGGAATACTCTTTCAAACAAAAAAAAAACTAGATCAAAATCGGTCCATCCGTTTGAGAGCTACAATGCCACATATACATTCTATCACCCCTCTTTTTGGGTCGGAGCTTAAAAAATTGCAATAATTTGGTTTGTGACGTAGTCATCATGTCGCTCGCTCACCTGTATATACCTACTGTCAATGCATTCTATGCTCACGCGCATACATACTTACGTAGTGAGTGTGCTGTAATGTTCTAACATCACTGACACTGACCTTAAACGCAAAGCGGTCGCCTTTTAAACGAGGCAAAAAGACAACTTCAATAACTGTTATTTCTTAATGGATTGTATTTACTCGTACAAAAGAATACCTAATAGTCTAAAAATTATATTGTTTACACATACTTAAAATTAGAATTGAAATATCTCTAGGGTGCATGAGCCACATTGTATTTCTTCTAGAAACCTTTTAGGTATATTCTGTATTGACGCAATCTCACTGTTGCGTGTGGTGAGGTCTGTATACATGGTAGTTATGGATTGCGCGTGTAATTTTAAGCTCATTTCCGATAAAAAAAGGATGTTCATAATCCTAAAAACTATTTGGGTCCTCAAACAAAGGTGTACAGTATCTACTTATCAAATTTTATTTTGATCCGTTTAACCGTTTATCAGTGAAAACGTAACAGACGGACAGATAAATAGTTATTCTCGTTTATAATATTGGTAGGATTCTGTTCACAGACATATCCGTTGTTGACTACTTATGCCACTTTCTTGTGCCGCGATTCTGTTTCCAGTTTTTTCTTACTTCCCCGCTGATAATGTAGATTGTTTGATACTCACGAGATTTCCCTCCTCTCCTTGATTTCGTTGAGTTTCTCGTCATCAGGCCTGCTACCATCGCCGCACGATGCGTAGTAGCCCCCGAAGAAGAACTGCACGTCTGGATGCTTGCCGCTCGGATCCGCGTACTTAGAGTTGACTATACCGGTCAGCTGTTAATAGTTGACAAGTTAAATGAAGTATCTTTTTACTAACACCACGTACATGTCAAAATGATAGTTTGAATTAATTTCCTGTTCGTGTGTGTAGGTACGTGGACGTCCGAGCTTCGCGCGCCGTCGAGCAAGCATACCTTGAACTATTTGCTCATGACTAGGAATTGCAATCGTACAGTAAACCATCAATTTCGGTATTTACTCGTACTAGATTTAAGAAGTACCTTCCATGCTGTACTGGGAGAAAAAGAACACGTAGAATTTATTACCAGTTGCTTCTTTTCCCGGGAATACTGTAAAAGACAGTTAAAGGACTAATGGGAAATTGGCTTTAATGTAGGCAATAGGCTGACCACTGTCACTGCAAGCTAATATTACCTCTCATCATCATCATCATCATCCCAGCCATAAGAAGTCCACTGCTGGACATAGGCCTCCTCCATGGATTTCCAAAAAGACCGATTGGAAGCGGCTTGCATCCAGCGTCTTCCCGCCACTTGTATGAGATCATCTGTCCATCTCGTGGCTGGTCTTCCTACGCTGCGCTTGCCGGTACGTGGTCTCCACTCGAGAACCTTTCGGCCCCATCGGCCATCAGTTCTACGTGCTATGTGTCCTGCCCACTGCCACTTCAACTTGCTAATCCGCTGTGCTATATTACCTCTAACCCCCTCTAACCCTCTAATACCCTCTCCCTTCTATAAAATTATCTAGTGAAGTAATCCTCTTTTATAGTCCTGAACCTTGGTACCCAAACTAGGTTAAACCTGTGTGATGGCATACCAGGGCCCTCCGCCGGATCTTCTCGTACATTTTAATAGTAAAACTAATAAACTAGTAAATAATAATAAAACTACTATACATGCAAATTTTGAAAACCTAACCACGGTCAAATGTGGCGACAGACGGCCTCATGGTCTTTGACCCGCTGTCTCTCTCTACCCCGCCGTAAGGGAAAATAGGCAAGATTGTATGTAAGTATGTAAAAAGTCTAATCTGTCAGTCAGATTAGTCTCAGTTTCAGCTCTTTATTTGGAGTAGGGAACCAAGAACATACCTAATTTATTGTATCACAGCCATTTATGTCTGTAAATTAAGTAGGTAGGTACTAAGGCTCGTAAATCACCTAAACATAATTATGGACTTACCACATGATGAATGCCTTACTTACATACATTTAAATTATGTTAGCAACCGCAAATAAAAATAAACAAAAACGTGAGCCGCGGTCTGGAAAATTAGCTTAAAAATAAATCAAGTCTTGTCTCAACCCACAAAATATTTAGTTTATTTATAAGGCACGACCAAAGACATACCACGACTTACGAATGAATTAGGTCACTTTGTGGTTTTATAGCAGCATGTTGGTAAGTACCTACCTAAAATGCATATTAAGTACCAACTACTAGTTTACAACCATAGGTAGGGTGCCTTATTTCCATGAATATATTTGTGTCCTAAATTACCTAGTCATTTAGGTATGGCATCAATTTAACCATTTAATACCATTTTATTTATCTAGTAGCCAGTATACACTGTTTTATTTTTTGACAACATATGTAGATACCTTTACCTCTCAGTGAATTTAGATACTTAAAACTGAGATAAGTTTATCGAATTTTTTAATTTAAAAACGAGTTAAAATCAAATAAAATGATCCATGGCCATGTCCGTATCTTTCTCAGTACCTACCTACCAATGATTTAAAAAATACCTAAATTCCACAACATATTTTTCCACGCTGCCATCGAAATTACTGATAATCTCTATAGTGTATCCCTAGCTAGAAAGACATACCTGAGACATTCCAGTAGCCGAAAGTGGGCCTTCTCTTTTCAGCATATATTCCATAGCGGCTTCCCATTCCAGTACAGGCGTCTTAGCCTCCTTATTGAGAGTGAATTCCAGGGTTACTCCAACGTGGTTGTGAAGGTTCTGCCCCACTCCCGGCAAGTCCTTGATGGTGGGGATGTTGAACTTGTCCAGAGTTTCTTTCGGGCCAATGCCGGAGAGGAGCAGGATTTGGGGAGAGTTCAGAGTACCGCCAGAGATGATAGCCTGAAAATAATAGTTACAATATAGTAATCATATGTGTGCTACCTAAAAGCTAGCCAGGACTTTATCTATGATTGGTAAGTTGAAATATATAGTATTAGTTATAGTACTTTAATAATACATGATAGAATTTGGTACGGCTTATTAACGGTGAACAAATGAGTCTTCGACCTATTCTTCTGTTGATTTACATTGATAGGTACAGGCACGCTAGCATGTGTCCGTCACTACCCGCCTTCTCACCTGTTCCCAAGTTACTAACCAAGTAACAATTCAAATTCAAAATTCAAAAATTCAAAATTTTATTTAGCTTGTGGTCCTGGGTACAAGGGTAAGTTGGTATTTACAATTTTTAGTATTCTGCCAGATCCTGCTTTAAAGCATACAAGCAGTTAATGACATGTAATTTTGCAATTATAACAATAATAATTTTAGTTAGTTATCAATTAATTATTATTACTTTCAATTACTTTCTCCTGATCTTTTTAAGCTTGTAGCAACATAGTAGTAGTTTGAATTTTATAGTTCATCCTATATCACATCCAACGTTTTTTTTAAAGAGGTTTTGGCTATCGACCATTTAATTTTCTGGTTAAATCCTTGTTTCGTCAAATTGTCATTTGCGTACACCAACCTCTTTATTTAATTTGACACATATATTATCGTAAACCAACCTCCTTATTGACTTTGACAGTTCTAGTCTGTCCGTCCTTAATGTACTCGACGCCTGTGACCTTCTTCTGCACGGGGTCCACTATCACCCTGGAGCCCAGAGCGTTCAAGATCACGTGGAAGTTCTCCCGTTGGGACGCGGGACGAACGTAACCGCGGGCGGTGCTGTAGCGACTGCCTCCACTAAAAAAAGGTAAGTTTGATGTAATAGTATATACTGATACACCTTTTTTTTAATTTTGAATCTTGCACGAAAACAATTATTTTTTTTCCAAAAATAACAAATAAGAATTTCAATTTTATGTTAGACAGAGATCGTCATGTAAGATGACGTCTTCCGTTATCGGATGACGTCATATAATAGAATCGTCGTCGTAGCACATAAGTGTATCTATGTGTACAATACAAATTCTATATAAACAGTCGCTTCAGTCGGGAAAGGGAGTCGGGAACGAAACATTGGAAGTAAAATTTAAGAGTCCGTAGTCCAACCATTGTCCGCCTCACTCACGCATAGATGCATACTCACATTTTTGAAGATATAAAATGACTAAATGAACTTATAAAAAAACGTCGTTTGTAAAACTAGAAAATAACCGTTTTTTCCCAGTAGTAAAATTAACAGTTCAATTGATTGAACTAGTGAGACTTTTAATTCCCACTAATTCAATTAATGGCGGCTGATTGTACTGTTGGGACATCTATATTCCCAGTAGTAACTGTTAAACTACCAACAGCAAAATTGTATCGTGTTAGTAATCACCATAAATATTCGGCATGCGGCCGCTGTGATAATATTCCACCGCTGGCAACTAAGTAGGTACATCACCATCGTCGTAACAATCTGACACCTATACGTTACATTTCCTAGTTCACTGCCGATGCGCCAATTGCGTACGTTATCCGCGGCGACTCGCATTCCCTCGATATGTCCCATTATCGTCACTCTGTCTTTGTTTTGTCGCTATCATCGTCACTGGTAACATGGTTGCTAATATTAATGATATTTTCATATATTAACATTAAGTAACAGACTATGCTTTGTGGAAAAAAATATTGTAATTTAACGCGTAGCATTATATACGTGCAAGCTTCTGCAGCGGTAATTTCCGTAAAGCAAATGCTTGCTTATAATTTTGACAATACTTTTTAGTAGGTGTGCAATGTATATTCGTTCGCGCTATCAACGTGAGAAGGCAATAAATAGGTACACTGCGTCAACTTCGGAAAAATAATTCAAATCACATCTCGTTTCTTGACCTTCGAAAGTTGATCTGGTCTAGATTTTAAAGACATAAAAACTTCTCGGTCACATACCTACCTACTTTTGTTTACAAACAAATCCGAGCAAAACACAAATGTTCGTGTCTTTGTAGACTTCGTCTCTTCTTTATAAATAATAAACTAGAAACCTAAAAAGATTCGAAAGAAGAGAAGTCATTTAGTTAACTTACTCATTCAATGCCTGTGCGATGGTGAATCCGGTAATAGTCTCGCCATTGAGGTCGCTGGTAGGGGGGTATCCTACTTCAATAGCTGCCGAAACCACGTCATGAGCAAACTGCGGTGCGTAACGGAACTGTGGACAAACCGGGCTGTGATTTACTTATGCTTAAGTATCCTTTGGGCCTACTTTTAGGGAACAATCTTTAGCTGGTTTTATGTAGGTACTTTCTTTTCCTTTCGTGTTATTGTCAGCATGGCAGTATGGGCTTGAGACAAAATTGTTTCGGCTCATTCTCGTTCTAAAGAGAGATATCTCTTCATATCTACAAAAAACTCGTCTTTTCGGTGTGTACCTGTTCGGTGTATACTTACCATAGTTAGGTGTATTTGGGTATTTCGATTTAGGATAGCCTTAAAATCCTATAAGTGCAAATATCCTTTAAGTGCATTTGGATAATTTTAAGGGTCTTTTTGGACCTTTATGTGTAATCCTTTTCTCATGACTTGATTTTATTTGCCAAGGCCTCAAGGCTGCTATATGAACATCACTTGCTTCCCGCTCGCTGATACGATTCAAAGACAATTTTGACGAATTGCTAGTCTATTACTATACAAATAGACTAACAATTTGTCAAAATTGTCTTTGAATCGTATCAGCGAGCGGCAAGCGATTGATGTTCACTTAGCAGCCTTGAGGCCCAGGTTTGTGCATTGGGTCTTATTGATTTATTTTAATTTTTGTCAATAATTTTTGTAAGTAATAGTTTTAAATATACTCCGATTTCAAGTCTTTTTCTTTATCCCTTTGATTATCCAAAGGTCCATTTTTAGGGTTCCGTACCTCAAAAGGAAAAAACGGAATACTTATAGGATCACTTCGTTGTCCGTCTGTCTGTATGTCCGTCTGTCCGGGTGTTAAGACCTTTATCTCAGGAACGCGTGAAGGTATCGAATTGAAATTAAAAGCATATACGCAGATCGTAAAAAAGGTTACAGCCGAATATGTCGTAAAAAACGCACATTTCGACACTCACAAGGGAATCAAACCTATGGGGTACTGGGGTACTTCCCGTTGACCTATAACTATAAAATTTGATAAGAAACATTATGTTAGAGTACACATATAGGAAAAAAACCAAAAACTGGACATTTTTAATTTAATCACAAAAAATAGTGTCATTTTACAAGGAATGAGGCCCAAATTTTAAAGTGAATTAACCGTATCATGTGGGATATCATATGAAAGAGCTTCATTGGCATAAACTAAAACCGGTTTTAAAAAAATTTACGATGTATATTTTCGGTTTATAAAGGAAAATATATAAAAAAATATGATTTCCCCCTTTTATTTAGTTTGTACGGAACCCTCGATGTGCGAGTCTGACTCGCACTTGTCCGGTTTTTTTATTTTGTTGTACGGATTTTTGGACAAGCTTGAATAAAAAATAACATAAATTTAATTAGAGAAATACATGAGTATATACACAAAGGATTATGCTTACAAATTAATAACGGTACCCTATTACAGTTATCCCTTCGGCTTCGATTTTTAAGTGTCACGCCATTTATAACGATATTTACGATACCTACTCAACTGGTTTTCAACCAAATCTTAAGGCAGCATTTAGTTTCTTATTTTAATTTATGAGGTACTATTTCGCATAAACATCAATAGATGATCTAAATATTTTTAGGTATAAATTACTAATTTAATATAATTTTTCGATATATATACCATTATATACCGTTATGATTATTTATTAATGCTTTCACGTGATCGAACTATGGGTACTTTACTTACCTAATTCCTCTCGCAAATCAATTAGGTAGTAATACCAAAGTTATAAGCGTCTCTTCGGATAGAGAACTAATGTGGCATTGAGGGCGCTGCTGTTTAGTTCCACACATGGGCGTGTATAAGGGGGTCCAGGGGGTCCGGACCCCCCCCCCCCCCCATGGCATTGGCCGAAAAAAAAATTAAGTGCTATCATAATGCCGGATTATCGCGGATGGCACCGATGTTACAAAATATAGGTACATAAACACCTGAATCGCGGTTGTCATAACGACAGTTTTCCTAGAGATGCAGTATGACCTTAGTCCATCCTTCGCCCGCGCATACTACAAATGCGCATAACAAATCGATACTATATATTTATTTTTACTCTTTTTATTTATTTTTAGACTGCATAAGAAGGAGGGTAATGTTTTTCGAGTGTATGTACGAGTATGTTTGTATGATTCTATATAGTATTATTCTATATAATATCGATTCTATATGCCTACAGCCTGAACGGCTTGTCCGATTTTGATGTGAGAGGTGTCATTAGATTTGTCTTCGCTTCCAGAATGTCACAGGCTATAATTTTTGTAATAATAATAATACATCTCTTCCAAAAATAAAAAAACGTTTTTTTCGTAACCTCTAACGAACTATTTCGTAATAAACAAGTGTTTTTTTTAAGTTATTCTACAGAATGCGCATTTGTAATCTTTTACAGTGATTTTACGCATTTTTATTCTTACAAAAAACATGTTTAAAAGTATGTTAAATTTTTCGCGCTCGCTTCGCTCGCGCCTGGCCACGTTTTAAAGATATGAAATTACTGAATAAACTCATAAAAAAAACGTCCTTTGTAAAACTAGAAAATAACATCATTAAACATCAGGCGAGTTGGCGATCAGTCGTAGATCTATCTTATGTAAACAAAAACACAAATATTCCACAAAAATTTCAATTCGATCCAAGACAATTTTATAAAAAAAAAATTTTTCGTTAATAAAATCGAACAACTCTTAACATGCTGTGCTAATACAAGCGAATACTTCTCCAAAAAATAATCACTAACCAAAAATTATTTTCCACCTGCAAGGGAGTACCGCGTAGGTATGTTTGTAATTTTCTATAAAGTCATATGTTCAAATTTAGGAATAATAAACTGGCAATCAATGCATTCAAATGGTTGTATATATAATTTTTGATAGCGTAAAAGCCACTCTTATTCAGTCGGGTATTCCATTTTTTCTTTTAACACATTAATATACTTTTTTGGTTCATCTGGGACACAAACACCTAGGCTCGCTAACACGATCAATGAACCAAATCACTTCCAAGATTTCATTTTAAAAACCTTAAAAATTTTCGCGCTCGCTTCGCTCGCGTATTATTACTATTTTACCATAGAAGTACTGTGGGTTCCCTAATACGAGAAATAAATCATGTTACTATAAAAACACTACAACAATTTTCGCGAGTCTGCGCAAATAAAGAGGCAAATATTAGTAAATTTTTGTACCCGTGGACCATGAGAAAGTTATAGCTACGCCCATGGTTCCACAGTTCCAAAATTCCACTTTAGTTCCCATTTTACAACGATTTTCACAATAAATCATTTTACTAGAATTATTATAAAGAATGCGCATTTATAACCTTTTACACCGATTTTACACATACTTCCTCACAAAAAACCTGCACTCAACAATCGAAACGTAACGAAGCGAAATCGTAAGTTAGCAAAAACTGCAAACCCCGTTTTTCTGCAGTCGGGTATTTTGATTTGATTTTAATATAGATATTTGTTAATCGACATGATTTTTGACGTGGATACGAAGGCAGCTGGCTCCTGACCAACCGGTGAAGAGTGATCCTTAATACTTGCACTGGATAAATGCCCATTTCTGTAGCATGATACTGAAGACAATCCTAATTCTATCTCCTCGTGCTCTCTTTAGGATCGATCCCTTTGTATGTCGCACCAGGACTACTGACCTTATCGGCAAACTTTGACGATAATGCCAAACTACAGAAATGACCATTGGTAAACTTTATCGCCATTTAGAGCTAATCCACCAACCAGAACAGGTAATGAAGGCCAGAGTGACAATTGACTACTTTGTCAAAAAATTGACCGTTGGTAGCTAGCAGTAGCTGCCAAGACTATCTTGCATGACTCGGGTGATTCTTACCCTTTGAACTGGTAATGGCCCTCCTATTGTATGATACTGCCTGGAGACACTAGAGTCGATCTCCTTGTTGTCCTCACTCCTTAGGAAGAAGGGCAGCACGTCGTACCAGGACCAGCCCGTGGCGCCGTTGGCTGCCCAGTTGTCGTAGTCTGCCGCGTGCCCTCTCATGTACATCATACCGTTGGTTACCGAGCAACCGCCTTTGGAAACAATCATAAAATAAAGAATAATAGTATCAAACATTGGTGGACATTTTCACATAGCCCTATTATCTACCCGCAAACAGCAAAACTTAGGTATACTTAGGGGACCAAGCTGAGAGAATACCATATAAACTTTTATTTTCTATATACATAGATAGAAATACTTGTGATACAAAGAAACGCCCAGATATTTAAACATAACAGAAAACAATATTTGGGGTTGGGACCGAAAAGTTCTTGAGTGGAGACATGCATTGGTAAACGCAGCGTAAGATGATCAGCCACTTGGTGGACAGACGACTTCATACAGACGCTGAATGCAGGCCATATTCAATTGGTCTTTTTGTAAAATCCATGGAAAAAGTCTATCCAACAGTGTGGCTGTGACTTATTTTGTCTGAAATTATAATAACGATATTTTTAACGCTATACTTTGAAGATAAAATCGTTCGACCGTCTTATTTATCTGGGTATACGATAAGTGCCTTTGTACGTAGTTCGCGTCAGACATACCCAGCATCTTCCCTCTAGTCCAGGAGCACTTGCCGCCGTCGTGGAGGCACGCTTTCTCCTGTTCCTCCGTGTGGTATTGCCAGTCCGTGTCATCTCTCCCCCAGTACGCGGTCACCCACGCCGGTACTGACGACTGCGTCGGCTCGTCACCGCCTGCTTCTATTAGGAGCACCTGTTGGTGAAAACCTCATTTGAAAAAAATACTCAGACGTAAATAAAATACTCAACCGTGTGCCAGCAACTAAATTTTTGATGTTTGATTTTGACATGATTAACGCATTTTTTTGGGGTTCACCGTAATCGGGTAACAAGCACATCGATAAATACTGACGGGGAAGATTGTGTGGTTGAATTTAATCAGTGTTTTAAATATAGCCATATTTAGTCTGTGTAGAAAGATACCGTACCGTACTATACCTATATAAGAATAAATATATAAGTAATATGGGTACGAGTATACGACCTCAATGCCATAATAGAATTTTCCGAACATAGGTAAGTACCTACTACTTCCAATCACAACAGAAGTAAACAAGAAAACACAAACAATATGTCTGCTACAAGGCAACTCTTGCGTAGCGCTTAACATTCATGTATTTCTTACGCGTTGTTTTTACATCAAAAACTTAAACAATACCCAAATGGGATTTTCTATGGATTCCCATGATGACTTCATTCAATATATAGCCATCAAAATATACGTCAACACACAAACTGTATCTAATTTAATAACATCTGAATTATTCAAAGTTTTTGCGTTACCACGTCGTTAAGAGTTATTATTATTATTACCTTATTACTACAACCTATAGTTTTTATATGGACCATAAAGTAGGTAGTTATAACTACAACGTTGTGTATAAGTTTGTGTTTTCCCACTGATGGGTGGGGTAATCATCTTGAATGAATGATATACCACTTATGTAATCAATAGTTGAAACCGCAAGACTCTTTTTTCGCTGACCGATTTGATTTGTTGGCTTCGATGGGGCTTTTTATTGTGACATAAAGTGAGGTTATTTTTCTTTTTATATTTCCAACACTTAAGTCATTTTTAAGGTGCCGTACCATATAAAGAAAACACTTCACTTCGTATTTGCAAACATTGTATACAACTACAAAGTTAGGGTTGCTTTTTTTGTTAAAGCCATGTTTTGGTTTATAAACTTGATTAGGTGTGATTGGGAAACTGGGGGCAGAAACCTCAATGTCCGAATCAAATTCGTACTTGGCCGTTTATTTTTCTTTTATTGTATTGTTATTTCAGTTAATCCAGATTTTAGTTGATTTTAAAACTGATTTCAAAACAATTTACTTTTGGATTTATTCAAATGAAAATGTTAAGTGCAAAAGACATTTTAAAAGTGTGTTTAAATCCAAAGTCGCGATCAAGGTAAATCTAAAATGTATTGAAATTATAATGTTTAGAAAAAAAACTATGCAAATGATGCAAAAAAAAACAATAAATTATTTAAATGAAGAAGATCACAGCATTAAGACAATAAAATAAGGCCTTGCATCGGACAACAATATACGGATGTGGTCACTCGTTTCGGATGACCAGCTGCAGTGAATGGGAGGCCTGTGTTCTTTGCTATTTGGATATTTAAGGATCTTCGTAGAATTTCTGCATTTCAAGCAAATCTACTCAGTATTCGCTATACTCGTATGTTGAAACACGCCCAAAATCACGCAACGGGCTATAGAAAGGGATGGCTATGGAGAGGACTATGCTCGGAGTTTCTTACACACACAATTGAAATCGACATCCACATTTATACACATGCTGATATGCATCTTAGTCTATAGAAAAAGGTTTATTGAATTTCGTTTTCTAGATGACTTCTTAGTCAACAGCACGCCTATCCATGCATAAAACAAGTAAGGTTAGAAAACTTAACTTATAAACCCTCGACTTAAAAAAACACTATATCACTTTCGATGAAATATAGCTAAGAACATTCTCGAGTTAGTCCTCTTTCAAATAAATAAAAAATAGATCAAAACTGGTCCATACGTTTTAGGGCTACGATGTCACAGACAGGCCAACATATGTACTTATAAACACATACACACGTCAAACTTATAACACCCTCTCTTTTTGGGTCGGGGGTTAAAAAATAAGGACATTTAAAAAAATCAAACCTTCCACTGCGGGTTTTCCGAGAGTCTCCCAGCAACCACTGACCCTGCCGTGCCTCCGCCAATGACGACGAAGTCGTAGCTCTCGTCAGGCTGGTCTCTGCTGGTGACGCGGTTGCAAGGGTCCGCCAGGTCGCAACGCCCGTTGATGAACGCTTCCAGCACGCTCATGAACAGCAGGAACTGGCCAGGGCAGGATGACGACATGGGCGGGCCCACCTCGCGGATCGGACACGCACATGTCTGTGGATACACAAATTAACAATTACAGCACTTATTCTGAACAACATAGGTTTACAATTCTACAACAAAAAAATAATAAGAATTTGGTTGTGTTAAAATCATAAATTAATCGGTTTTTTCTGTTTCTTCAAGACAAGTGCGATCTATTCTAGAACGTAACAACACAGGGAGTATGGACTAACCACTTACATATATATGTACCTAAAATACGTACACCTGATATTTTTTACCTTCTTGGCCTTCTTGCACAGTTGAATAAAGATACTACTATTGTGTTTTTATACACGAAAGAGGTCTATAAAGTTAAGAAATTGAACTGTCTACCTCTCATCATTCTACTTATACTTTTTTTTTATACTTAGATATGAAGTGTTCAGGAAATACAACTATACTATCGGCCTACTTCTGCATGCGACATCTTTCATACTACAGTAGATTAATCCATTTACAATAAGTTAATCAAAGAAACTAGGTGGGTAATACTTGATTAGCCTTGTGGCTCAGTTGGTAGTATGTCTGCCTGCTGGACTGTAGGTCGTGGGATCGATCCCCACCCAGGGCAAACATTTGTGCGATGAGGATGGATGTTTGTTCTGTGTCTGGGTGTTTCTATGTATCATATGTACAAAAAATATTTACAAAAATGTATATAATGTATGTATTCTATCAGCCATCTAGTTTAGTAGCCAAAAAATAGGATTTCTACGAAACCATTACTATTGTTTATTTCCATAGGTGGTAGGTAAGCATTGAACTACTATGCTAGGGTCAAACGTGACGTTTACTATCAAAAGAACTACTTACTAATTTAATTATTCAATCGCGTAAAAGTAAAGTAAATTCAAAACCATTTTACATCACATTGAGCATGAAAAACAAAATATTTAGATCGGTTTTTGAGCGACGCTAATATTATCTAGGGTTAAACTTACAATAGTAGTGGCTAAAAACTGTGTTTTTCTTATATGCAATGTTTTTAGGGTTTCGTACCCAAAGGGTAAAACCGCACCCTATTACTGAGACTCCGCTGTCTGTCACCAGGCTGTATCTCATGAACCGTGATAGTTAGATAGTTGAAATTTTCACAGATGATGTATTTTTGTTGCTGCTATAACAACAAATACTAAAATACAGAATAAAATAAATATTTAAGGGGGCCCATACAACAAACGTGTTTTTTTTTTTGCTCGTTTTTACTCGATATTGATAACGGTAACAAATACCCGCTTGAAATATTTACAGAATATTGAGTGATATTATTAACTTTAAAAATAAATAATTAAATTCATATTTAAGGGGGGCTCCCATACAACAAACGTGATTTTTTGCCGTTTTTATAGATAATTATACGGAACCCTTCGTGCGCGAGTCCTACTCGCACTTGGCTGTTTTTTTTATTGTAACCTATAACACTTAGTAAATAAAAACCAATCTAATGCACAGACATAAAAAAAATCGCTGCGATCTTATGACACCTCACACATCAAAATAAGTCAATATTGAAACGTACATCCACCCGAAAAACATGATCTTCCTTTGACAATCGGGTAAGAAAAATATAAGACAGCACTAATGAACAAGAAAAGGTGGTGGTGGTGGAAAATCTAAGCAATTAGGCTAATTTGATCGTAACGACTATTAACTATATCATGTCCTGATTGCCCGATAGACAAAGGTTGACAAATCGAGTTAATGAGTCGATTCCAGTATAACAATAGCTCGCTGTCAATGCAGAATTAATAAATAAATACGAGAAATGCTAGGCACCTGTGAACAGAGTAGGTACATCACCTATTTTATTCAGACAACAATAGAGCCGGTATTTGTTTGTGATAAATTGAAAATATGTATTCCATACCTTTCTCTGTAATATGGATTCAGCTACCAGGCTTTTGCGGTAAATACATACCTATCAAGAAGGGATGTGACTAAATGACTTTATAGACAAGTGAAACACAAATACAAAGGACTAGTCGAGTACTAGTGTGAGTATTTGAGTAGTGTAAAGCGCGATGTCGGTAAAATTAATTTATTTTCATATCTTAGGTTTAGGTATCTGGTTATCTGATCGTTTTGGGAAAAAAATTGGATGATTTCATACAAATTTGCACATATCTAGTGTAAAGAACCCCCCCTACACGGAGCGTAGATTTGACCATTTTTTTTTGCTTAACTTTCTCCGAAACCTTTTACACGTAATCCTACCTTACGAACGCAACCTCCTACCTTATTTACATTTATTTACTAAATACCGTAACGTAACTTAAGAAGACGTAAATTCAACCTAAACCTTTCGAAGAGATATAACGTAACTTATTAATATCCGAACGTACCTAAACTTGTCGTGAACGTCTAGTGGAAACCCTTCGTTGTGATCGTAAAACCCTTTAATTAAATGGTTTGGGATAAATAAAAGCCGGTGTAAACATACCTATTTAAGCTAACATATTAAATACTAAACGTACGATCGCGAAGCAAATTATTATACTAGTATATAACGGTAACTCCCATTAGTTCTATAGAACTGTGACGTCATAGAATTGTTTTTTTTTATCCCTTTAGTTCTATGGTAGAACTATTAAAACGAAATCTCTCATTTGTTCTATAGAGCTAATAATACATGGCAATTTTCGTTAGTTCCATAGAACTGTTGCCACATAGAATTGTTAAAACTTTTTTATCCTTATAGTACTATGATAGAACTATTGAAACAAAAATTGTGCTATTAGTACTCTTTTTTATCCTTATAGTACTATGATAGAACTATTGAAACAAAAATTGTGCTATTATTACTCTTTTTTATCCTTATAGTACTATGATAGAACTATTGAAACAAAAAATGTGCTATTATTACTCTTTTTTATCCTTATAGTACTATGATAGAACTATTGAAACAAAAATTGTGCTATTAGTACTATAGAACAGGGTAAGGTAAGGATTTTAAGCTTCTGAAAGAAAGGTTTACAGCTTTTGGTTTGTTCTATATCTACTAGGATACGAATTAGTTTTTTTGGACTATAAAAAGAGTGTCGGTGTCTATTAAGGATTTAAGAGAACTGTTATTTATCTCCGATGTGCTTAATTAAGAAGTTTTACACACAATATTTTATTTCTGAAAATGTATAACTCTGTCATATTGGAATTTTAAAATTACTTTTCCCTCTACAGTTTAAACATGGTTTTTACGTTGGTTCTTAAGCGGGAAAGTGACTTTTCCGAGTTGGCAAGGTAAAAATTTGGTGTAATATTACCTCTAATAAATAGAAGTATATAATATATAACGTTTGAGAAGTACATCTATGTATGTCAGAAACTTAGGAATCAGTTTTCTTTATTTAACCGACTTCCAAAAAGGAGGAGATTCGGTTCGACTGTATGTATTTTTCTTTTTTGTATTTTTGGTACGCTATTACTTTGCCAATTATAAATTGATTTTGATGATTCTTTTTTTATTTGGTAGGTCATACTTTAGTGGTGATCCCATATAAATTTATTTAAAATCGGTTCAGTACTTTGGTTCTTAATATAAATAATAAAAAATGTCATCCAAGTAAACGAAATTAAGCGACGTTGCGGTCTACGATGGAGCGCGCATTTTAAAGTACTTACTTTATTTCACAGTATTTTGAAGTCAATTGTTTCAGTTTCTTAAACTATAATTATGTATAGACAACATTGTGTTAACTGATTCTTATCGCTGCTGTACCTACGTTTATTTTTAATTTGTATGACACTGAATATGGATATTAGTTATACTCATCATTAATGAGCTCAATGTTACACCGTGGCTGCAGTAAAATGATGGCAAGGTGGGTACTTATCCACACACAATAAATATGTTATTCCATTAAATATAATTATCTTCATCTATGCCAGGAAATAATCGTAAATCACATATAAAACACATCTGACCTAGCGTATTAATATATAATATTATGCCATGAACTTTATTTAAAATATAGCTGCACCCGCGGCTTCACCCGTATTGTGATGATTAACGATGATGGTGATGAAATTTACATATATCGAGTATATAATTTGTGTCCGCCTCCACGTTCTCCGCTATCTCTGTGCCAAATTTTATAACTATCGGTAAAGTTAACAAACAGTCAAAGAGACAGAGTTCATCATCATCTCAGACATAAAGTTGCTACTGCTGGACATAGGCCTCCCCCATGGACGTGTTAATTGATTTTACCAATAAATGACTTTGACTTTGGATTTCTAAAAAGACTGATTGGAAGCGGCATGCATCCAGCGTAGTGTTGCAAATTGAAAAAAAAAACAAAATGTTTTTTTTTTCAAAAATGTGAAAAAAAAACATGAAAAAAACTTGGGGCCCTTGCTTTTTTTTATTTTTTTTTTCAGAAACAGGAAATTAATAATTATTGTTTTATTTTTAAGTCTTACATTGACATAACGGTATAACTTTCATCAGCACTACTACTACTTCAATCTGTATCAGAATTTTCCGATTCTTCTGTCTCAGTTTCTTCTAGGTTCTACAATTACAGACTACAATTTTAAATTGTGAGCAATATATACCATTTTGATAGCCCTGTCACTTGTTCCTGTTGTTTGTGTTGTAAGTACTAAATGTTCTCTCAACTACTGCTGATATAGTTTGAAGGGTGAGAGATCTGATAGACACTTTAGATAATAAAGTAGACTTGCAAGTAAAGTACGAGTCTACGTGAATAGCGACGATCAAACCAAACGACGGGAAACCGGGATTCCCCACAACCTCGACTGTTGTGTTCCGATTTTTGGCAATATTTTCAACAATTTTTGTTTTACTGAACAAGAAAACTATAATAATTTTTAAAACTTAAGATTACGTTTAATACAAACTCAAAAAACATTTATAATAAACTATAATTGCCTTAAATTTTTGAGATTCAATACTTATGATAAAAACACGTTCTAGAAAAAAAAACTGTTTTTTTGCAACACTAATCCAGCGTCTTCCCGCCACCTGTATGAGGTCATCTGTCCATCTCGTGGCTGATCTCGCACCGGTGGTGCGTGAGTGAGTGAGTGTTTAAAATAATCAGTAATATGGTAGTAAAAATCAGTTTAGGTACTCCTTTGTATCATACATTCTCCAACAGGTAGGTACAATAGTACCTACCCTAAACTGATTTTAGCGTATACCTATTCAATTTATTATTGATTACCTCTTACTCTCTCACTGGTAATTGTAGTTACCAGTTAATTTGTAATTTAATTGGACCTTGACACCTTGAATTAGTGAAATTTGGAAAAATCAATAATGTGCAGGATTATACAATGAGATTTTATCTAGAGAGGTTATAAATCTTTGATTATAAAGTAAAAGCATGGCAAAGACAGATTAGAAATCTTATTGATGACATTCGAATCGACTCCTTCCGACCGATTGACCGTTTCTTAGTACGTCAATCATTAATTAATGCATTGGTTGCTATTCTAAAGCTAAATCTGATACTTGCGCGCTTTAACAGCAAACATAAAGGGCCAGCACCATAGTCAAAGAGTTTCAGATGTAATTATTATAATAAGACCACATGTTTCTACATATTAAAAAAATAATTATTAATTATGAGGTGGAAAATATCTAGACTTAGTGAAGCGGCGCGAAAAATTAAATAATGAACTAAAAAAATTATTTGGTACATATTTAGATGCAATAGCTATTTATTGATTGATGGGATATCAATGTAACTTCTTGCTTGTGTCGTACTGTACATCGATATAACTTTTCATTTGTTTGTACTTTTTGTAAATTGGCGAAACTTCGAGTTTTATGAATAAAAGTAATTTAAAAAAAAATATTAAACCGACTTCAAAACAATGTAATTAACTGAAAATTAATAAATAACACGAAAAACAAACTGGGCGCGCCTACCTTCAATTTTGACTGTCAATTGTAATACATGCATAACACTTCTTTTTTTTATTTTCTCAATTCTGACATTTCATATTATTATAACATTTTTATTTTATTTTATACGTATGCTATTTTGTAGTGTATAGTGTGCCAACCATGTTCAACAAAATAAAATTCTGATTCTGATACCTAAGTAGGTACGTAAACCACCTATTTTTGAGGTCGGTGTCAGGCCCTAAACTATCATCAACTAAATCCTATACAGACATCGACCTCAAAAATGGAAGTGGATTTTTTCCTGTGTCCTGTGCCACATATTTTGTGGAATTTTTCCTGTGTCTGTGTAATCTGGAACACTCCGCTATATTGTCTGCACTACAAAATCAAAACATAGAAACCACATACATAGACCTCCTGAAAATAGTTTATAATCACACTTCTCAGCCAACATAAAATTACACTACACTCATCCGGTTCATCATTCAAAATATCCAAAGGTGTAAAACAGGGCGACCCGCTTTCTCCCAAATTATTCACGAACACCCTAGAAGAGGTGTTTAAAAAAATTACCTGTACCCTGGGCATAAACGTCGGTGACAAAAGACTGACTGAAATCTCAGGCTTGCAGATGACATTGTCCTCTTTGCCCAATCAGCGCCTGAACTAGAACTTATGTTTCAAGACCTGAGCAAGACAAGTCTTGGGGTGGGACTTCAAATGAATTGGTCTAAGACACAAGTGATGACGAACAGCACGAAACTTAGGGTCGAGGTAGATGGACAAGCAATACACTATTTCGATGAGTGCACTTGGGTCAAATAGTCTCTTTCGACAACAGAGAAGACAAAGAGATAGGACGCCGTATAGATAATGCCTGGAAAAGCTACTGGTCCATGAAAACGCTAATGAAGGGAGATCTACCCATCTGAAGCGAAGACTCGTCGACATGTGTATCTTGCCCATCCTAACCTACGGTACACAAACGTGGTCACTTACCATAGCTCAAAAGTTCCCTCTCAGGGTCTGTCAAAGAGCAATATATCGCAGTATTCTTAGTATTAAGCGACAAGACCACGTCAGGAATACTGCGTTTGATGACAAGCGTCACTGAAGTGGGATACAAATCTGGCAAGCTCAAATAGGAGTGGGCGGGTCATGTCAACAGAATGCATCCGGACAGGTGGGCAATTGTCTCCACAAAGTGGGTGCCTACAAACAGGCGACCTCCAGGTCACCCTCCAACACGATGATGCGACGGAATCCGGAGATTTGAGAAAGATTGGGAGGTGCTTGCCGGGGACAGAAATGAAAGGCATTGGGGGAGACCTTTGCCCAGCAGTGGGACAGTACAGGTTAATAAAAAATATTGAATTTACTCGTTTTGTTTCAAACTAAAAATTGTATTCACAAAACTTCACTAGGTAAGTTCGTTTAATTTTAAAAGACACCTCAACACATCTCAATAGTAACCACCGTTACTATTGTAGCGCCTAATTTTTGCGTTATAAAGAGATCCTTTTACATAGTATGAATAATAAACCTACCGAATTTCGTTCAAATCCGCCCAGTAGTTTGTACAGCGTCGTTGAAACGCTCATATATTTTAAATATGAATGTAAAATTTTTGCAATACGACTAGTTTCTGCGTAATACGTAGACAAACATACATACACTTATGAAATTTGGCACACATGTTTAGCAGCTAGTATAGACTAATATATACAAAAACTGTGCAGTTCTGACAATATTACATACATACAGGTCGAATTAATAACTTCTTTTTTTTGAATTCGGTTTAAAATGTACGCTGTAGACCAAAATTAGAAAATAGCTGTAGATCAAAATTAGAAAAATTGAGGAATAACGAAAGGTTTAATTAAGCTTTTTTAAGGTTTCTTTTTGATTTTGTAGATATAATAAATGATGTAGAGGTATAATAAAGTGCTCACCTCTGCTGCCCGTATCATGGTCAATCAAAACAACCTGAAATAGAAACAAAAGTTATTGCATTACTTAAATAAAACATGTTTTGCATATCTGCTAACCTATAATACGTATAGAATATGAAAATAGCACCACCAAAAAAAAGTACACAGATACATCGTAGCTTCCAACACACATCGTCGCCAACAACAGGCGAGTTGGTGGTCAAACGCAGACTTATAAAAATAAAATAAAATATAATATAATAAAAAAAATATATAGATACTAGTAGTTCTACGAACAGTAGACCTCGCGAGAGAGCTTATTTGCAGCTCACCTTGGGTCATCTGTACATACCTCCATAAAGTTGGCTTAGGAGGCCGTATGTAACATTTTAGCCGATTTCGCAATTTTATGTGATTTTACAGACGTTATTTCACGGTCAAAAAAACATTTTTTCCATAAGTTTAAGCACCTTGAAAGATCAATTTAATTTTAATACACAATTAATACAAAAAATAGGATATATTTAGATGCCGTTAATTAAAAAAACAATGTATATTCTTAAACACAAATAATAATTTTATAAATGGAGAAAACGTAAAATCAAGAAAATTATTCAGCGCTAAAATGCATCAAGTTCAAGCACATCCACGCGCCCTCACTGTTACACGCAATCTGAAGTTGGTTGTCATATCTCGTTCTCGACAACCACTTGACCAATTTTGTTCATTTTTGCCACAAGTTGTAATAATTGTATACTTTACCTACCTACCAAATATCATTAAAATCGGCTGGTAATTAACGCCGCAATAAAATTCCCCCTTTTTTATGGAAACCATCCCTCTTATCAAAAATCGCCGATAATCTTTTCTTAATAATCCATAGAACCTATACACCAAGTTTCATCATAATTGGCTCAAAATTACGCCCTGTACGCGAGTACGAACATACAAACAAACAAACTGACAGACGAAAGAAAATTTGGCCAGTTGATGCAGAGACGCTTCGCTCGCTCGGTCAATAAAATACATTCAACTTTCCTTGATTTACCTATCATCCGAATCATCGAAATCAAATTAGAGTAACTTAAGAGTAGAAAACAGTCTTCTCCGGGTACATGACAAAATGTCTAATGTACTAAATTTGCAACGACGATAAACCGGCTTAAAAAGTATTACGATGATAATAGCGTAATAACGGTAACTGATTTACATCAATTTAGTTAAACCTATACTTATATTCTAAATTTGCGAATGATAAGCTTGTTCTACTGAACTACACCTATTTAATTATCATACATAAAAGTGATTTTTACAAATTATAACCATATTATAACATACCTACCTATTTTCTTACGTATGAAAAGAATATACATATACATACTTTTTTTATGTATGAAAGAAACTTTGACAAAATGAAATTTTATCGAATTTTTGTGATGTGGTTTTTAGCGTATGAAGTGACAATTTTTTTAAAAGTGCATCCAATCACACTTTTTTATGCTATCACGGTCATTCATTAAAACACTATTATTATTAACGGGATATTTACCGTGGGTCGCGTTAATTTTGAGCTACTGATATTTCGGCACAGTTACTAAAAAAAATAACGCGAACCACGATAAATATCCCGTTAATAATAATAGTGCATTCAATCAATTTATATCTTCAAACAAAAAAATTTGGTATGTGCGTGCGATAGGAACTATTTCTCTTCTAACTTCTCAATCTCAAAAATCTAAATAAACAAATTCATTTCTTAATTTTCCAATGTCAACCAATGATTTTATATATTTAAACAGGTTGTGATGCGAGAGAGGGTTAGATGCGCGCTTTAATCTCCACCTTAAGGATTATGTAATTAAAATTCTATTAAAAATGACCCAGCATACAATTTGTTTTACTTATACGTCAATAAAGTATTAGGTATTGTATTGTAAATTGGGTAATTTACTGAACTTAGAAGACAAAAAAAAATACACGTATTGTATAAATAAAAAAAAAACATTTTATTAGTAGTATTACTTACTCAGCTTTTGTTTTAATATTTTGTTATTTGTATTTTGATTAAAATGTAGTCGTAATTATCGAAAACTCCGCAACCGTTAAAGTAACCAAAAAAATAATTACCCACCTTATTTACAGCACTAACTAAATTCACACATAAAAATAATATAAAATCACAAATCACACTATGGAAACTAAAAAGAATGGCACGTGAGAGGAGGCGCGAGAGACGCCGCGCACTGCGCCGGCGCAGGTTCCGTTTATATTATATGGAGATGAGTTGACATTAGCACGCGCACGTGTGAAAACGCGAAAAAGGCATGACAAAGCAAAAATGTAAATATGAGCAGTGACAGAGTGTTTGTTGTATTATTATTTACTATCAAGTTCCTGATAGTAGAATCCAGAGTACGGGAAGCATTCAAATTTGAACCAATCTCTATCGTAACGATTTCGATAATGGATGGCTTCAAGAAAGTACAAGACAAAATAACTTTAGAGCCTGTTTTTCGAACTTTTTCACTTGTTCACTATTCATCATTTCCTCTTTTTTGTTAGTTTAGCAACCTAGGAAGGTGATAAATCAAAACAATAAAACAGTGAAATTATGAAAATTCGATAAAACCGGAATAAAATAATTTCTAATTACTACTAGAAATCCGATTTTCGATACTAATTTGTTACGACAAAAATAATAACTATGTATTTCTTTGATATGAAAAGCCATTGATATATTTATACTTAATAATATGGTGAAAACAAGAAAATTATGCTTAGGTTAAAGTCACAAGATTACTTTTTATAAGATATTTTCCCATAATTTTCAATAAAGAAGAAAAGAAAGAAGAAGTTATAGTAGGGGAGAAAGTGGAAAAACAAAAAAAAACACATTCTTCCCATATTAAAAGTAGCAACAATTTTTTTATCTGCGTGTATCAAAAGAATCAAAACGTTATTACCGTAGCTCAGTTTAATCTAAATCCCATCAAAAACATAATACTTATGTACAAAAAGCCAAGTCGAGCTGCGTTCTACCACAAAAACTTGTGAGATCTAATGTAAAACCAAGTCGGTTAAATTTAGTACTATATATGAGAGCATTTACCCAACTATTTTGTAAGAAATTGTGACCTAATTAGTTAACTAACAACTTTTGTAGTAACCATATCGATATTAGATATCTTTATTTTGCCTTGCCACCTAGAGAACTAATGTGTAGGCATTGAAGGAGCTGCTGTCATTATTTGTTTCAGTCGACACTACAGAATATCATAGTAGCATATACTTCCAGAGGCTAAGTTCAGGTGAGGGGCACGCTGTAGGAGACAACGGGAATGATCGCCGTGTTTTGCCACAATGAGTTCTCTCTCGACGTAACGAGGCGCACATAGCGAGAGTCGACGTCGTGAGAACTCGACATTTTTTTTTTATCAGCCGTGTTTGTACAAACTGTCCCACTGCTGGGAACGGGCCATCTTCTCATTGTGAGAAGGATTAGGCCATAGTCTGCCACGCTGGCCAAGTGCGGGTGGGCAGACTTCACACATCTTCAAGACCATTGAGAACTCTCAGACATGTAGGTTTCCTCACGATGTTTTCCTTCACCGTTTGAAGTTGGCGGCAATCAACAATACACACATAACTTCGAAAAGACAGAGGTGCGCGCCGTGGGATTCGAACCCAGGACCTGCGGATCGCAAGTCAGACGGTCTCACCACTAGGCTGCCGGAAACTCGACATACCGAGATATAATTATTTTATATTAATTGAAAATCATAAATGGATCCGAAACTATGAAAATCAAAATAGTTAAGTTATTAAGTTCATGTTTTACATTATGTAGAAAAAATCACATATTCACATACACGGTATTTTTGAAATACTAACGTGAATAGAATAAAAATCATCCCCACTTTACGTGTAAGGGAGGTACCCAAAAAAAAGATTCAAGATTTTTACTACGTTGTCGGTGTGATGAAACCCGCAAATGGACAAACGAACATTGCGAAACTATAAGGGTTCCTTATAGACTACAGAACCCTAAAAAATATAAATATTAAAATAAATGAAAAATCTATTATCATTCACGCAATCTAGGAAAATCCAAACAACGATGATATTTTTACTCAATCGATCCGTCATCCGTAGCTGGAAATTGATCAATTTATTTGGAACTTGAACTTGGATCTGAACCTTGAACTACACGCGAACTCGAACCGTTAAAATCGGTTGTAAGCGTTACCGAGAACGCAGATAGCGTAGTCTGTTTGAAAAGGAAACAGTTGTAGTAAACAAGTATGTCATCATCATCATCTCAGCCATAAAAAGTCCACTGTTGGACATAGGCCTCCCCCATGGATTTCCAAAAAGACCGATTGGAAGCGGCTTGCATCCAGCGTCTTCCCGCCACTTGTATGAGGTCGTCTGTCCATCTCGTGGCTGGTCTTCCTACGCTGCGCTTGCCGGTACGTGGTCTCCACTCGAGAACCTTTCGGCCAAAACAAGTATGTACATAAATTAAAAGAAAAACAAAATACCCGACTGCATAAGAGCATGCGTTACGCTTGATATGCTGTTGAGTGTACGTTTTGTGAGAAGGTATACGCAAATCTACTGTATAATTTATTATAATGAACATTTTATTTAAATATTTTTTAATCACTTGTTTTGTTACGAAAAATTTGTAGGTTACGAAAACGTGATTTTTTTAATAATTAGGAAAGATTTATTATTATTATTTCAAAATAAATGGCCTATGACTGCTCTTTGAAGCTGTTTAGGGTGTAAGAGGTAATATAGAAACATACATGCCACGTACATAGATAGTAGATACATACACTAGAAAAACATAACCTTCCTTCTTGCGCTATCAGTAAAAATAGGAAATATCGTCTCTTTGCGCCTTTTGAAAAAGACCGTCGAATGCGGTTGCGGTTTAGTCGGAGAATTCGACTCAAAAATAGAGTGAATAACCATTACCTATATATTTAAAAAAAAAAATATATAAATTATTCCACTTTTTTAAACTATCACGGTCATTCATTAAAGCACTATAAAAAAACACGAATTCAAAATTAACGTGAACCACGGTAAATATCCCGTTAATAATAATAGTGCTTTAATAAAGTATTCCGTACTATTTGACTGATGTTTTCGCGAATTTTGATACCACGGAAGCTATTCGTCTGATGTCCATTCTGTTTTATTGACAATACTCACCCATTACTAACATTAGTTTTCCGGCCGCATTGTTCCATGTATCATTGACACTGAATTCCTTTAGTTATGGCTACGAATTCACACATAATATTGCAATATTTAATGACTGCGAGACGGAAAACGAACACCTGGCAGTCCTCCAGCTCGTTCGGGTTATATCAACAAGACAGTAGGGAGACAGTAGTAGATGAGACTGACACAGGAGTGGAAAAAGTGGGGCGCTAAAGAGGATACCTATACTTTAGACCCATTTGAAATATCGACACCGATTGCCTTGTTGAGGATGTCAATGTTCTATTTAATCCAGTTTTTTACTGGCCTTGTAGCTCAGTTGCTAGTATGTCTGCTACCTGCTGAGCTGGAGGTCGTGGGTTCGATCCCCACCCAGTATAAACTTTTGTGTGATGATTTTGGATGGTTGTTCTGTGTATAAGTGTTTCTTTGTATCATAAGTAAGTATTTACAAAAAAAAGGTATAATATGTATTCAGTCAGCCATCTAGTTTCCATAGTAAAAGTTCTGCTTAGTTTTGGCTGGATGGTGTTGTGTGAATTGCCCACTAATATATTTAATATTTACTATTCCTGCATTATATTTACGTTATTATATATTTTAAGTTATAAGTTTTTGAATACAGTGCAATTATAAACCTTAAATTTTGAAGAAGGACTCATTTTAAACGTCCTATTTTAAAAAAAATATTTAAAAACTGATTGATTGAAGATTATTTAAAATATACATAGGCAACAAAGCTTATGGATATTTCAAACAATCTCCAGTTTCAGGTAGAGTGCCCAAAATGCTGGCGGCATTTCCTCTCTATTCCTGCTATTTTATTAACTATTGCCTGCACAGAACGGTTGTCATAGAATATGTCAATCTAAGATGTCAATGTTATTGTAAGAAATCGTTAGTGAAGTGGTATTAAAAAAGTGTATTCGTTAAATATGTAATATGAATATGAATATAGGCACCCAGGTCAGTATTTTTTTATTGTTAGTGTTTTCCTACCTGTCTTAAAATAGAAACAATAATGATAAGCTCTTGATAACTGAACACTATTCGATATTTTTGAATTTATGATTCAGGTACGGTGTCTGTCTGTCTGTCTTTAACGGTATATGCGTTACCTTGTACAGTTTTGTCGCGTAAAAAGAGAGCGCTTGTTTGTTTGTGTTATTTTTAATAGCATTATTTTACGTGATGGGAACTGTAATAGGGTCATGTTATAATGCTTTTAACAAGTCGGCTATAAATTAAATTCTCAGTGCTGTAAAAACTATTTGCGTCATTGAAGAAGAATATTATCATAAATATAATAAATAAATAAATTTATTTATTTATATATAATATTCTTCTGTGATTATAATGAATTACTTTATTTTGCTGGTAACCGAAAATAGAAAATTTAAATTCAGTTATAAAAATTACACCAAAAATATTATAACTGAAATAAATGTATCATTCAATTTCTTATGCTTTTTCATATATCAGAATATACTTGTAAATTATCTCTAATTTCATAACTACTGGTTCGATTTCAATTAATGCATCTTTATAGTCATCGTATGCTATTGGTCCGCGAGCCAGGCACAAATTTCGTCAGTCATTTCTTCCCGGACGATAACTCGTATAATAAATAACTAGTAGTTCTACGAACAGTAGACCTCGCGAGAGAGCTTATTTGCAGCTCACTTTGGATCATCTGTACATAATACCTACATAAAGTTGGCTTAGGAGGCCGTATATAAAATTTTGGCAGATTTCGCCATTTTAAGTGATTTTACAGACATTATTTCACGGTCAAAAAACATTTTTCCATAAGTTTAAGCACCTTGAAAGATTAATTTAATTTTTAATTCTCGGATTATGATCATGTGAAAGTCAGCTACGACTCTTAGGGTAGGTTGGGCAACAGTAGCCTCTCAGCAAACTCGTAGTAAAAAGTGTTTTTCAGTCATTTCCTCCCAATTAAAAGTTTTATCAAATTATAACCAACATAATGAGTCTTAACGAAAAACGTCACTTAACTTTAACTGTCGTCTGAAATTCTCGGTCTTCTTTCCGCAAGTGTCATTTCGTGTCAGAGAGAAGTTGACAAAATATGTTAAGGAATGCTTAAAGTTAAGTAACGTTTTTCGGTAAGGCCGAAAATCTTAAATAAAACAATTCGTCACCTGGTTGTAGAGTGGTGGAAAGATCATCGGCTGGACACACGAACGTGTATTTTTTTCTCGTGTACATACCGTATGGGCTATCGTTACAAACTCACAAACAAACTGACAGACGAAAGAAAATTTGGCCAGTTGATGCAGAGACGCTTCGCTCGCTTGGTCAATTAGATTTACATGTTAGTATTAGATTCATTTTAGGTTTAAAGTTTTACTTTTATTAACTTTATTTCTCACAATGCATTAACCTACATTACCTTATCTAGCTAGGCATACATAATTTTATGATGCGATACAGTTTATTAATATGTATTTGTAATGTGTACTTTCTCTTATTGCATTATGTCGCGTATGTTATTGAATAAAGAATAAAGAAGAAGAAGAATACTCACGTACTAGATACCTATTGCTGGTACCTATTGTTGGTACCTACCTATTATTGTGTCAGCACGTTTTTATATTTTCCCACATTACGTTACTATCTAATTTTAGTTGATTCAGTGAGTTATTTCATTTTATCCTCGCTCTTGCTGTTGTCTTTTCTATGATTAATGATTTACTATTTCTTAGTAAATCATTTGATACTGAGAAACTGTATTTTTTTTAAATTAACAGTTTCATACAGTTTAATCAAATAGTTTACTTGGCTCAAGCATATTTAGTACAAAGTAGTTTTGTTGACCAATCATTATAATCCAAGTAGGCGTTTAGGATAAATAAACGAAGAGAATTAAAAATAACGAACAATGTTCCTATTCTTGTCATTTCTAGATATTTATTAAGTATTCCTTATTTCATTATTTTGTTCTATTAACAACATAATCATTTTTTTACGACGATAGTTCTCTTTCCAAATATACAACACGTTTATGAATTATACTGTAGATAATTCTGATCAAAATATGAACTAAAAATTTTACAACCCCTACCTAGGTGTCGGAACTGCTAGTTTTTAGTTTTTTCGAGCTTAATTACGAGTAGGTACATTTTATTACATGGTTCCAATTAAATACCTACCATTATTAAAAGCATCTAGCCATAAAATAGTAATTTAACAACATTAAAATACGGAAACTTGTGCAAAAAACAGAACCCAAAAAATATTAGGCATCTTGATTTAATTAAACCACGTACATATGTATAGTCTCTTAGGCGAAACGTTATCGCATATTTATCAATAAAAAAAAAGAGAAATCTTTTTTCTAACTGTACTATTATAAACTCGACAAATGGCAAATGTGGAAGCATGATGCCAACATCAAGAAAAAAAACTGTACTATTAGATATAGGTATAGACTATGACTTATATTTTTTTTCAAATTTCTATATAACTCCAAAGTTAAAAAGAACTAAAAATAGCAAACCTTATACCATAAGCAGTGAGTGATATCAACCATTAAAGAATTTAAACAGTTGAAAATATTACCTTCTTTCTTGTAGAGTCTGTTTAATTATAGTTTAAAAAAAGTGAACAACCAACGATAAATGCGACAATTGTGTTTCAAAAACCAATCTATAAAATCGATTTTGATGTGGGATATCTGGCCGATGGGACCAATCTGAAAATATATCCTTGTAAACAAATAAATAACAAATAATATTTTCCAAATCGGTTTATAAATGACGGAGTTCTGTGATAACAAACTTAAAAATACAACCGAATTGAGCACCTCCTCATGTTTTGAAGTCGGTTAAAAATAAATAAATCATAAATAAATATTGGAGGACATTTCACACAACACCATCTAGCCCAAACTAAGCAAAGCTTGGAAACTAAATGATTGATAGAATATATATGTATATACTTACTTATTTTTGAAAATATATACATATGTACTTATGATACATAGAAACACCCAGATAAAGAACACAGAACTGACATCCATGCTCATCACACAAATGTTTGCCCTGGGTGGGGATTGAATCCACGACCTACAGCTCAGGAGGCAGTCGTACTACCACTGAGCCATGAGGCCTGTCAAATTATATTATTATACGTACTGTACAGTGTACAACTTAGTATTATTATATTTTCATCGTTAGTAGTCCGTACAGTCTTCCCTTTTGTAATTTTGTGAACTCATAGATTTTTTGCGTGCTTCGTTGTTTAGTTTTTAGAAATAAGTCATCGTGAGTCACACACGTTCGAAGAACTCTAAGCTGTTCAGCATGATTTCGATATTTTCGCTTACATATTGAGTAAGTGCACGAGAGCTGGAAAAAACCAGAACGTGTTTGGTGTGTGATGATTATGTAAATTAACGTACTTTAGACACAAAGCTTTTTTGTGCTATACGTATAATAATGCTATAAATGACTGTTTCAAAATAATAATTCGAAACCATTGCAGCCTGATCTCAGCAAAACTAACCCATCCTTTTAAATTTGGATTATCGTTCATCATCATCACCAGCCATAAATATCAACTGCTGGGCATAGGCCTCCCCCGTGGATATCCATAAGGCCTGATGAAAGCGGCTTGCATCCAGCGCCTTCTTGCCACTTGAGTGAGGTCATCTGTCCACTTTGTGGTTCGTCTTCCTACGCTACGCTTGCCGCTGCATGGTCTCCACTCGAAAATTTATCGACCCCACAAGCCTTCAGTTCTAAATGCTATGTACCCTGCCCATTGCCACTTCTAATTCGCTGTGTTATGTCGGTGACTTTCGTATGTCTACGGATCTCTTCATTGCTAATTTGATCTCGCAGATAAACTCCGGGCATAGCTCTCTTCATAGCTCGATGCGTGATTTTGAGCTTCCTTATAAGACCCTTAGTGAGGGACCACGTTTCAATGCCGTATGTCTTCACTGGTAATATGGTATAATGGTAATGTCTTAAGCTTTTGATTGCGGATGTTGTCAAAGAAATCCGTCGCTTCTTAAGGTGACGCATGGTTTCAAGAACACAATAAATAATTATAGTTTAAAAAACTGTAAACCCGTCTTCAAAATGCGCAAATTTGTTTTAAAAATCAAACTATGTACTTTAGGATTCCGTAGTAACTATGACTTTCAACCCCATCCCGTCGTGTGAGGTATCGTTGAAAATTGTATCCCCCGCCCTTCCCTTCCCTTCTCTTTTGCCCCAACCAGTAACGTATTAAGTAATATTTAAGTAGTTTTTTATTTATTAATATACAAAGAAAATAGCCTGTAACATTCGGGAACTGAAGAAGTTAGCGCAACAGAATCGGTCAAGCCGTTTAGGCTGCAAAAAGTATTATAGGAACATATCTAAGAATAAGTACTTTCTAACGCCTTAATTATGTACCTGATTTTATATTTATTATGGTGTCAATAAAGTGTTTTTGTATTGTATTGTATTGTACATACATACATAAAACATTGCATTCCTACTTCGCATTCGTGTAAAAAGTGAAAAACCGTCAATGGAAAAACGCCTTCGCGTCATCACTCAGCAAACCGCAAGACAAGCGTTGCATTCCAAAACTGAAAGGTTACCTGCATTGTCACCTGCATGCATAATAATATCAGAATAGTATCCATCATCTCCAATGGCCTGGCCTAGATGCGGGTGACCTGCCCCAGATCGGTTACTTGCTAGAGTAACTGATAGGCCTTCAGAAAGGTTCGCATTTCAACCAATATTTAGGTTAACAAGATCATTTGCTATACGAATATGGTCGCTAAGTCGCTATGATACCTAAATATCTTTCATCTTTGTTATAATTTAACAGCTTATTTTGGTAACCTATCTATGATTCGAAATACATTTGTTTGAATCTTACTTGTCTGAATTGGTTTCATGCATCTAACTGATTCCAGATGTTTTACTTAATACGATTTTCTGATTCTATAAGTTTGTTGTCCATAATCTTTCATTTGCCCAAACGGTTATTATGTTAGGTTCGTTATGTTCCTTATTTATTATATCTACACAAAAACTTTCTTATTTACAAATGTTCGGCTTTATATACCTACATACATATTATATCATAATATCAATCATTAGGTTAAGTTCGTTAGATTTATGTTTATTAAACATGTAACCATTCTTATTTACAAAGGTTCGGTTATCTGACGGTTGTCAAAATGTTCTTCAGGATTTAGATAAGTCCCGTTTGAAAAATAAATTCCGTTATCGGGAAATAGTTATTTATTATGCAAGGCTGCAAAGTTGGTTTTTGGGGCGAATACTTGTATTGAAACCTGAGCAAGCGAAGGTTTATAGGATTGAACCACGAGCGAAGCGAGTGGTTCAAATATATAATCCTGAACGTAGCGAGGGTTTCAAAAGTACGAGATGCAAAATAACTTTGCTGCCGAGTGAAACACAAAATTTTCCACCTCACTACAGCGAGGAAAACGCTAATCCAGTGATGTCACCTGTGACTGGTCAGTGCGATTATTCAAAGAAATGAGGTTGGCGTACTGACATGAAATAAGTATTTAATGCATTTTCAGTGGACTTGCGGTATAGAAAAGTATGGAATAGAAAGGTTCGAATTTTAAAAACTCTTTCCACGCTAGCGGACAAAATGCACTTTTCCACTCAGATTTCTCATGACAAACAGAATCTTTCCGAGCTTGTGAGGTGAAAATGATATTCTATATTTCATAATTTGGATCATAGGTAACAGCTTATTTTATTTCACAGAGAAGATGTAATTAAGAATATTCGAGTTTTTTTAGTGTTTTACACACTTAAATATCTTACAAATTTATAGACAGTTAAAAAATTACACACATCCGACAGGAATTGAACCCGCATATCCTGATCTCTACTTGGGAGCCTTTACCATTTTAGCCAAGGAGGTATCACGTGGGATGGTCGGAACTATGTGGTTATGTAGCGAGGAAGTTAAAGAAAAGGATGCTTCTAACATGCGCAAGGAATGGAATGGAATGAAGAAGTCGAATCAGGTTTATATGGCGAGTGTGGATGGGCAGGTTGGTAAAGGGTAGGCGAATATATTACGACTAAAGAAGACGTTTCGAGAAAGATGAGATCAGAATAACCCGCTACCGATGAACAAGTATGAAAACACTAATGAAAGTAGAAGAAATGAAAGATCAGAGAAGAGAAGATGTATCAGGATCACATTCAACGCACAACGAATCGTCAATTTCAATGGAATCCAAATTATGCAACCGAAAAAACGCGACACACAACTCAAATAAATTACATTCGGTTGGTTTGGTTGTTTGTATGTAGGTCTACAAGGAGGGTTGCCATCAACCGTACTGTCTATTTCGATACTCAGTTAAAATTGTAGCCGTAACTTCGATATGATCTATTTGATCTTCATACGTTATCTAGCGACATTGAAACTTTGCATGCGGCCTAGATATTTATACAGTCATCGCTACTGATCGCCCGTTTCATGGATACCTACTAATATGATTGTTTCTGTTTTTGAGGCATCGTATTCCTTTTTTAAATTACTATAAAAATATATGAAAATGGTAAAAAAAGTATTGAAGTCTGTAAAATTTTTGGGTTCTGTAATGTTTACCAAAGAATACAAATAGTTATGCAGTAGCCAAGAATATACTCGGAGAGAGAGGAGTGTACTATATATACATATCATTTCATTCTAGGTCTATGCATATCATATTTTTTTTTCTCAGCCATTGCTGTCCCACTGCAGGGCAAAGGCCTCTCTTCCCTCTTTCCATTTTTCTCGGTTTAGAGCTTCCTTACTCCAGCCGCTACAGTGGGAGTCAAGCTCATCTCGCCATCGTTTTTTGGGCCTGCCTAGGGGTCTTGTGATGTTCGGTACCCAGAAAGTTGTTGTTTTTGCCCACAGGTCTTCGGGCATGCGGCAGATGTGTCCAGCCCAATTCCATTTTAAACTGGCAGCATATCATATATGTAACTGAACTGTATCAAGTTCAAATGTTGGTGTGCCTAGTTCATATTGAGACTGGTTCTTAAATGGAATTGCTGTTACATGGTACCAGGCGTTTTTGCATTGACGTGAAACAGTATCTACTACACAGACATAGTAGATGGAGCATGCGACTTCATTTATATGAAAACCTTGCGTGCCACATATTTGGTACCGACTGTGACGGTATAAACGATTTTGTGATGAATGTTCCATCTGCGCGAAATCTATTCAACCCAATGCATCCGCCGACTTGTACGCTGTAGTAACTAGTTGACAAAATATTGAATCAAAAGTATATATCACCTAAATTTAAATAGGTGAATCTTGGTCGTCGACTGTGATTTTTTATCGTACTTGACACGGTAGGGGTATCTATAGAAGTCTATGGACTATTTCTTGTCGACTCTCTTAATGCGTCATTATTTATTGCTTTTTTTACCAAAATCCAGGACTATCCTTGCTTGAATAAAACGGTACGTAGTTATAATAGTAACAATAATTTGTAGGTTGCACCAGTAAAAATAAATAGTATTTGCCAAGGAGTAATTTGCCAAGAACTGAATCTCAATCAATTCTCACTTACAAACGAAATTTCCGAACATTACATTTCTTTCAGCATTACATATATATTATGTTAGTGACGAGTGTATAGCAATCCCGGATTAAAACAGTTTTTTCGTCAAAATGAAGTTTTGATCTGATTTTTGATCTAACAGATTTTTATTACCGTTTCGTTTTTATAATGAAGTTCAATTATCTGATATAATCTCTTATCTTCTCTTTCTCTCTCTAATCTCTCTTCATGGCAAGCCTCAAGTAAGGTAATCACCCGACTCGTCTTCAGTCGTAACACGTCGGGCAACGCTGTTAGACGCATGTCGTGACTTGTGAACAGTCACAATGCCATCCTGTAGGCTTAGAAAGTGCAACACCAAGATTTATAAGCCTCAAGTAAGGTAATCACCCGACTCGTCTTCAGTCGTAACACGTCGGGCAACGCTGTTAGACGCATGTCGTGACTTATAAACAGTGACAATGCCATCATGTGTCTTTAGAAAGTGCAATACCAAGAAATAAGGCCAAGACACTAACCTTTTAGAGTCTTGGCCTTATTTCTTGGTGTTGCTCTTTCTAAACACACAGGATGGCTTTAAGGATGTGGTCTTATCCTCGAAATTGCTGAAAACTTTGAATTTCCATGCTTTTACTTCATATTCAATTAGTTTAACCTATAGATAAGATCTCATTGTGTCGGCTATGTTTTTTATGCTCGTTACCGGTGCAAAAAGTTTCAGACTAAGAGCGGGGTTTATGTTTACCAACCTCATTGGGTAACAAGATGTGAGCTATCTACGACGCTATGACATTAGTAAAATGTCTCTAAATGTACAGTTAGCAAAAATGTGACTATATTTTGTGTCCACCACCTTATCGGGTGCCAAAATCAATATGGTTGCATAAGTCTCATCTTATTACTTGATGACGTGATTGGTATTATTTTTGACAACCTAAAATTAGACAGTCATGAAAGCTCCAGGGTTGGCGAGGCACTATAATTGGACTTCCGTTCTTATTTCCATTATCTAAAATAGGTACGTATTTAGTTAGCTGTTAGGTTTCCTTTGAAAAATAAAATAACTCCGTCATTTAAAAACTGATTATATATAATTGTTTTGTTTGAAAGGATATACTTTCAGATTGGTGGGTACTATCGAGATTGAATAGTTTGGTTTTTAAAATGAAATTGTGTATTTTGAAGTTGAATTTTTCAGTATATTTAATTATTTATAATTCTAATATCGTTATAAGGCTAGAATTAGAGCGCGTTGATGTCTTCTATTTGAATGACTATATAAAAAGTAATCAATGTAATTAATTATGTTGACTGATTTAGAAGAAAGTAAACTTTTTGAGGATTTGAGGTTTTTTTAATTCATTAACTAGTATAGTGATTGACTACCATTAAAACGAAACGAAACGGTTTTTTCTTAGAAAAAAGCGTTTCTAGAAACGGTTGTAAATAAAACGGTTTTTTATTATTTCACTCAATATTAGTCTTTATTTATTAAGGTTAAAGAATATTTTGCCTTGTATAATTATGTAGTTAGAAAAAACTGGTTTCTAATTTCAATCAATAATAGACTTTATTGAGTTGAGATAGAGAACTTTCTAACTTGGGCCAAAATGTAGTTACAAAAAACGGGTTTACTATTCAATCAAAAATAGACCGTATGCAATAGAGATAGAACATTATACTAAATTCGCTCATAAAGTCGATACGTTTTCGTTGTTTCGTTTCGTTATCACTGCTGCACTCAGCAGTCGCGCGACGCGAATTCGTTTCGTTCGTTTTTTTTTTAGTAACTGGTTGTGTCGTAGCGGCATAAGCGTTTGTTCGTTTTTCATAGAGTAACTAGTTTTTAAAACGGTTATTGTAAAAAACGCCCAGCACTAACTACCATGATAGTGAGCCTATTCGTGAGGCTGCAGTGCCTGTCTGTCTGACACACACTTACACGGATGTATCTTTTGAACGGTTACGGTTTACTTTGATGTAAATCTAAAAATACTAAAACTGGTCAAGAGCGAGACAAGCTTGCTTAAATATTTTTTTTTTATGGGAAATTATTGTAAGAGATAAAATCTCCTTGATTATTTCACAAATAAAGAAATGAAAAATAAAATTTGAACGTTTGTCGGCAGATGGTGTCACAGTAACTCTTTGGTTAATGAAAATAAGTCTATAACCCTTACTTATTTTAACTTGATATTGTGAATGTCTAGCATTCCAGCATATCCTACTGTAGAAAATATGTAAAGTTATAAATATTGTAGATATAAAGCACATTTAGTTGAGTATTATACCCTGATGTCAGTGTTCATGTATTTTGTCACGCATTGGAGTACGGAAACCTCGGTGTGCGAGTAAAACTCGTACTTTGCCGGATTCTTAGGAACCCTCATAGGATCCCTTTGTTGTCCGTCTATCTGTCTGTCTGTCTGTCCGGATGTCAAGACCTTTATCTCAGGAACGCGTGAAGGTATCGAGTTGAAATTAGAACCATTTACGCAGATCCATAGTCTCTTGCTGCAGAAAGAAAAATAAAATAAAATGTTAAAGTGAATTAACCGTATCATGTAGGGTATCATATGAAAGAGCTTTATTAGCATAAGCTAAAACAGGTTTTAAAAAAATATTTTCACGATGTATATTTTTCGGTTTATGAAGGAAAATATTAAAAAAAAAAAAATGATTTCCCCCTTTTATTTAGTTTGCACGGAACCCTCGGTGGGCGAGTCTGACTCACACTTGTCCGGTTTTTTTTATTCAGCTCGCTTGATGTTGCTACGGTCCGTGATGCTATTTACACTCATGTTGAATGCTCGTTTATAATATTGTCTACAGATTAGTAAAGCAATTACTTATATTATGTATAATTGAATGTTTTCTGAGGTTCCATGTTTTTTTTTTTAAACAAATGGTTTCCTTATCCAATGGCTTAGGTTTCTAAAAGTTGTTTAATATATAAATTGATGAAGTATTGTAACCTACAACAAAGACCATGAGGATATTTCTAAGTAAGGTACTTCTGTTGAAATTGACGAAAGAAGAAAAAAACACAATAAACATTATTAGATTTTTTTATTTATACATTTTCATTTCGCTCTACAAGAGTTGCAAGTATTCGATCATTCAACTATATACAGCTTAACATCTTTTTTTTTGGTTTTTTCAATGTTCATTTTGTATCAAAAGATCAGGCAGTGTCGGCGTAAGGTGGAAAGGCTCAGTGCCAGCCGTGGGAACCATGGGCGCCCCAAGGCTCTTCGGGGGCGGATGCAGCGGCGTGCGCGGCGGCAGCGTACTGGTGGAGGTGGGCCGCCCTGGCGTGCTGCACCTCAGGGGTGTCTACTACGAACTGGCCGTCGTGGGTCAGCTGGATGTGGGCCTGGGGTGAAAAAAAAAACGTTTTTTAATACAAGCCAGTAGTGTAAATCAGAGAATTACAAGTAATCGATTAAAAAACTATTGTTTAAATCTGTCCAAGCGTCTTCGAGTAATCGGGGAACATACATAAAAAAAGTTAACGACGAATTGAGAACCTCAAAAGTTTTTGGAAGTCGGTTAAAAACAAGCTTTTTTGTACTTTGCTTGTAGAAATGTTTAAAATGCTCTGCGGCTCCATGCAGTAAATAATTATTCTCGAAACCAGCAGTTCAAAAAGACTGCGGTAGAGGAAGAAATTTTTTAAATAAATGCCGAATATTGAGCTAACGAGCCTTCAAAGACTGTGCTAGGACTAGATTGATATAGTCTAATTATGATGACTCTATGTGACTCCGTCGTGATGATAAAAAGAAATGGGACAAGTTTTTACAGAACGCTTGTCACTTCCAGCATATAGGTCAAAGTCTCGAAATGGGATTTGGGGTATTCTGCTCATAAAAAACATAATTAATTCAATAGACCATCAATTGTTTTCGTTACCTGGGGACCAGTCCATTTGCCGTAACCAGCGGCGTATCCAGCACCATGTCCGAGTCCAGCGCCAGCGTAAGCCAGGGGAGCAGCGTAGCCGTGAGCGAGGGCTCCGTGGGCGAGCGCTCCGTGGGCGGCGCTGGCGTGGGCGGCGCCATGGGCGGCGATGTGGGCGGCCTTCAGGTGAGCTACCTCAGGGGTGTCCACCACGCGACCGTCGTGCGCCAGGGGAGCGGGACCGTATTTGAGCAGACCTGGGGTAGAAAATTACTGAATAAGTCATTGCAAATAGTTCAATGTACGTTTGTTAAATGGAGTACAATGCTTGAACGACCTCCACAAACTCACAAAAACGAACAGAAGATTTAGTTTTTGGTTTCATTCGTCATCTTATAGACACTTGGTTGGAAATTGATTGAAAACCAGCACACTATCACCGAAATGAAATGCATAATTCGTACAACATTAATTTTCACTTTCTTCATTCAAGGCATAGAACTGAAGCACTCTGTTGCTTTTTTTCTGTTTCCTGAGAACAAAATTCTTGGAATTTTCAAGACTTGAGTGAATAGATTTCTTCTAGATTAACGTGCCCCATCCTCAGCCATAACCTCGCCTACCATCAGGAGAGTTGATAATAGAACATAGATTTGTTTTGTATAGAAAAAGTATATTTTACCAGCGGCGGGAGCGCCGTAGTGCGCGCCAGCTGCGTATCCAGCTCCGTATCCAGCTCCGAGGTAGGCTCCAGCGGGCGCCCACGCTCCGTGTACGTTGGAAGCCTCCTGCGCGTGCGCAGCCAGATGGGCGGCCTTAGCGTGCGCCACCTCAGGCGTGTCCAGTACGTACTTGCCGTCTGGGCTGAGCTGTACGGGCGCGGGCGCGTGCGCGTAGAATGAGGCCTGGGCCAGGCAGAGGGTGGCTGCAAGAATGATCTGCAACAAAGCAGTAAACGACACTCGTAAGCTATTTTTAAATTAAATTAAGCTAATTATTAATTTTTAGACTGTTATGCGTCAAAATAACAAGTAAGTTTAGAGAACTTAAAAATCCTCGACTTAAAAAGTTTTTAGATGCTAATCTTGATGAAACATAACTAAGAACAATTTCGATCAAGTTATCTTTAAAAAAAAATGTAGATTAAAATCGTTCCATCCATTTCAGAGCTACGATGCCATATACAGATACACAGATATAAAAATACAGAACTACACACGTTAAATATTTATTGCCTTTCTTTTTTTTTCAGGGGTTAAACATAGTAGAGCTGTATACAAGCTGTATGTGAAGCTCAATGAATACAATAGAAGCTTGATGGACCACCGCGTTTAAATCTGACAAAATCTTCTTAGATCTCACCACCGTCACTTAGCATTGTGTTAGTTGTGGTCTAACCGCAACGTCGCTTAACATCAGGCGAGTTGGCGGTCAAGCGCAAACCTATTTCAACATAAAAAAATAATCCTATTGAATGTAGAAAACTTTCGGACATTTAGCAAGACAGGAAAATCTGATGTAAACTGCGTTATGGTTTACTTATATTTTTTTTTAATATTTTGACATGTAAATATTTCATGCGTAAGCGTTTTGATATATTTAGATAGTAAAACGATTTACAAAATATGTATTTTTATGTGAACATACGAACTCGGACGTATCTACTACGTAACTAATTTCATCCGTATTAATCTAGATATTTCTAAACACTAATCTCTAACAACATAATTTAGTCAAAGCACTAAATTGCCTGTTAACTCGTTGCAATTCTAATGCAATTAACACAGTAATAACTTTTACAATAGGCTGGTTAAGAAAACTCGTGCAGTTAACTGCCAAAACCGAGTCTAGCCACGAGCGGCCACCGGACCGTGTCGGACGATTACACGGTTGCACACTACCTCCGAATTCAGACGAGCGCACTTTCCCGCGGTATAACTATCACGTCTCTTCTGTATGACATATCCTACTATCTGTGGTACCTGCATGCAGTTGCATAGTCTTGTGGACTTGGGGCACAAGGGATATGGGAAGTGGTATGATGGGTTTGGATTGTATGTTTATCTCTTGTTTCAAGAAACTTCTTTATATATTTAAATTACTTAGTTAAAATCAAACAAAAAAAATTGGTTGTCTGTAAAGTCGGTTTACGGACGATAGTTTAACGTGACAACGTCATAACAAAACATTGATGAAATGATGATGATGTAACGGGACAAGGTGCGTAACGTAACGGGACGATGAGTCATCCTTTTTCGTGCGTGCAGCCGGCGTTCATCGACTTATTAGACGATGTCACGTCAAAAAAATATATCCTTATTGTGTCCGTAACATCGGGTGGCATACATCCACTCTCGAATTAAAATAATTTATGCAAATAAAACAATTATCGGTATTGAACAACTACATACAGACCAAAACACAAACTTAAACCAAAACTAAAGATGCAAATTATTATCGAAAAACCGTTTTACACAACAAGAAATAAAATTTATTAAAATTTGTCTCGATTTTACTTTTCAGGTTTTGTGCATGTGCATTTGATATGCAATTCAAAAATAGCAATTTGTTTCCTTTTATAGATTTAAAATATTATTATTAGATAGTATCGTAAAACAATATTCAGCCCTATATTATATAGCAATATACACAAATATTATTATAATAGCACAGGCATTTCGGTCGTGTTGCGCGCGCGAAAGAGCGCGTGTCTGAAGCAACCCATATTGACTAACCACCTATACCAAGGTGCCGTGATCAGTCATACGTGAACAATTAGTTCGATTTAGACACCCAAAGCACCTACGTTGTCGCAATTCAAAATTAGACTCTATGCTTTCGATTTAAAACTTTTATTCTGGCAACCAGCATTTCAGGATGTAAAATTTCCTTAAATTCTTAAAAACTGAGTAAATGGCGACTAGTTTTTGTCATCATTTAAGTCAGTGATCCATGCAATGACTAAAAATAGGTAAAAGTAGCTGAAGATAGACTGAAAACTTGGATAAATAAGATTTGTGAAAGTTTGTACTGGTTTCACTATTTTATTTTTACTAGTCTGCTTAAGAAGAAGAGTCACCTTTTTTCGGATTGAAATATGTATGTTGTTTCCACATCACTTGCTAACTGTTGTAGCATAAAAAGCTTGACCGATTTTTATGTCAATATCATTGCTGTAAACATAAATCTTCGATGTCTGGTTCCATTTTTAAACGGTCCAATTAGTTGAATCATTTTTGTGTGTAGATCTGATTTCGAAAGAAATTGTATATCAGGAGTGGTCTCATATAATTCACTGACAAACTTTAAATATAGATTCAAACTATAGATATTTTGTATATTATGTTTCCGTGAATCTTTGCCAGTTGAGAACCAATTTCAAAGATAACTTATTATAGATGTGCTACTTCAAATAAACTATCTTGAAATATGGTTTCTTACTATGCGTTGATTTTTGACCGACTGCACAAAAAGGAAGGTTATGTTTTATTATTTGTTACATTTGGGCTACCTCTAATGTGGTAAATATGTTAAACTACGATTATGCGTTAGTGTTTTGTTTTATTGTAATAAATATTCAGATGAGCTCATACAAGTGGCTGGAAAACGCTGGATGCAAGCTACTTCCAATCGATCTTTTTAGAAATTCTTTCTAGAAATTCAATTCTTTTTAGAAATTCATGGGGGAGGCCTATGTCCAGAAGTGGACTTCTTATGGCTGATGATGATGAATAAAAATTCACGATTTTGTTCAAATCCATGATGTAAGTGAGTACATTTTCATAGCATTAGCTAAACAAAGAGTAGAACGTTGTTGCATAAGATCCGTATCAGCACCGTGTTACGTTCCAGTTTCACACGAACACCGTTTACTGTATCTATCACAATAATCGTGTTATGATATCATATTAACCTTATTTTGAAGTTTGTAAAACGTGCGAACAAAAATAGTTTGTTGTAGAGCGCGGATCGGACCTTGGACTTATTTTTGATAAGTTCTAACAACAATTACAGCAACACAGAGTACTAATATTTTTTGTAAGTTCCAACAACAATTATAGCAACACAGAGATATTTTCTTGGAGTGATATTTTCATTCAAAATTCAGTTTACAATTGAAGCCGAAAAACAATAAATGTGTGTGTGACCATCAGGTAATTACTCTCTTTACGCACATAAGTGTTCAATTAGTGTTGCAAGAAAATAGACATATCCGTAAAAAATTGAGACACTGATATCTAACTGCTCTAAATTTTGCTAACCTGACGTGAGCGGTAATAGGTGAAGTGACGTACTTAGCCTTAAAAGGCTTGCACAAAATTGCTTCACTTAGCTAGAAGCGACTCGGATTCTAATCCTACTTGTACATAAAATTCTAAATTTTATTACTTTCAACTCATTATCTGTATCAATTAGAGAAATATGGTAGACACATTAGGTACTCTATAATTTAAATAAGTAATCAGGCAACATTATGCATACTTACCGCCTTGCCCAAGCACTTGTCCAACCGACTCCACCTACTAAACGCAGTTTGCCTCACACTCTAAGCTTTGGTTCAGGAACATTATTACCGGTAAACGCCACGTCGCTTTCAAATGTCGCAAACGCCAGGTGTGTTGTATAGGAAATGGGGTGATTTTGTAAGGTAAGAAATTACCTTCAATGGTGCAGCGTACAGCTTTCAATGCAAAGCTCAAAAGTGGAAGTTTTGAAAAGCCAAAGGTTGTGATTGATGCTCTTTTGTTTGCAACGGATTTATAGAGAAAAAGTTTCTCGACATATTTTTTTTACGTTACGGCAAATTAAGATGAACTAGACGAAGTTTTTTTGTCAGACTGTAAACGGGAGCCTACTAATAAACTTTCACTGTCAATCTGTCTGTTAGTCTGTCTATCCTTTCTTAAATTTATTTTATTATATTAAATTAAATTAACTTATTAATTTAATTTTACTTACTAAATATATTTTTAAAACTGTAATACATAGCTTGGTGAAAGAAAGAGCTCTAACAGATCGTCAGAGACTGCGTAAATATTATACATAGACGCATTTTTTTTTTTTTGCTAAATTGCGCTATGTAACATAGACATATAAGCCGCAAAATGGTGATGACTATTCCAATGACTTGTTTGAACTCAATTGACAATCAACAAGTTGGACTGATTTTGTATGCAGTGTAATCGATACAAGCCACACTCTAGGTTTGGGATGTTCACGCATCGACTATCCAAGTCTGCAATCGTTACAAAATGAAATCATGAAGCAACGCAACTGCAACCGGAAGTGCCTATTTTAGCTTAACCGGATAGACAAATCAACGCCATTTTACAATCTGCTAATTAAAGCAGTTTTGAAAGATCCTCTACATCTTGATAAGTTAAACAATAATTAACATTGTGACAGAATAAGCAACAGTTATTACTAAAACTATTACCAAGGTCTGAAAGTGAAAATAGATGTATGATTTGCAATTTAAAACGTTCATACTCTAATTACCTATATGCTGTTTCATTGTCAATTAAATTTAAAATTACAATTTGATGGAGTAACTTATTAGGCTTAGTTTTGCGTAACTCATGTGGCGTGTTACGTGTTTAACACCTTTGTTTTTTTGTACAATTAAAAGTAGCACGTACAGTAATTGCTTTTTATCCGACGGGCTTAAAAGGAGAATAATGTGTTCTTTGGTTGTATGTATGAGTACCGCCATACTCGTTTACTTTATTGGACATATTAGGAAAAACAAACTTTACATCTTTATTGCAAAAGGAATTGATAAAACAATTGAATATCGCATATAAAAATAAATATATAGATAAAAAAATTACAACCGCATAAATCCTATACTTGAAATGAATCGATAGGAGTAAAACAAATTGTGCAGTGAATTTCAAATACAGATCTCAATTCACGAGTACAATAATGAAAGAATGCATTACGTGATTCAATTTTAAATTATTAGCAGTAATAGTGGCAAATGAACCAAAAAATATCTAATTGAATTTCGAAAACTGAAACTTTGATAGCCAAGTAATAAAAACTAATTCCGAAGTCGGTAACATTACTAAAGTAAAATGCGGTTTCTATTGTAAATCAGTATATTTGTTGCAAATAACAAACGCGCGTGAGTATTACATGTAGAATTTGTATAGCATTAGTATATATGCACATTGTATTAGTATGTGTCCGCTGAAGCAAACGGGCGCCACTCACACATGCATAAACACGACAAGAACACAATCAAAGGTCGCGCGCAATGCTGATTTGCAACATCTATTATATTACAGAGTCGACAGTAGTCGTATCAAATTGCGTATATCTGCGTGTTGATATCTACCTATTACAGCTTTTGTAACGGCAATACTTTGTAAGTGAGCCGTTATTTACTATTTGTAACTATTGATCATTTTCTATAAATTGTAGAAAATGCATCTGAAATATGATATTATGTTTACAGAAATATTACATTCTTGTACATTTCAAGACTTCTATTTAAAACTGATTTGGTATCATGACATATACTTAACTTCATTTAATTCATAAAATATCATCAAGGAATATGTTATATAAACTGTTTTCGCACCTCTAACAATTTAATACTTTACTCAATAAATATGTCAATATTCCTATATTAAACACAAGTATCTAATAAGCATTGGCGCTATCTGAATTATATGATAGTATTCATTAACCGAAGCCCAATTTATGTAATTTGCCATTCTGTCAAAATGTTAGGTTAAGTGGTAAAACTAGCTCTACATGGATATTCTGACCAGATCACGCAGTAATTCAAACCGAGCTGTAATTTAAATTGTTATAACTGGGGATTATAGCTATTTTATGATTCTAGTTTTGTGTAACCCATAAACTAGGGTCATAATATACTATAAAATGTACGACATGCTTTTAATTGCCTTTATGGGGATTATCTAACGCACATTTATTCACATAAAAGGAGAAAACTGATCTGATCTGGCAATTTGTATGTGAAAGTTTTGGAAATCCATGGGGAAGGCCTATGTCTTGCAGTGATCTTCTTGCGGTTGAGATGATGTTTATTTCCTATCTTGTGTAATTGGAAACCCTTAACAACTTGTATATTTTTATTATTGTATTTCATTACAACTTAAAAGTAAAAAAATATCAGAAAGCAAAAAAACATTAAGTGACTAGAGGCAACATAACATTTATAGGTAATCAAATCTGGTTCCCGCGACACAGGCCTAGCCTAGTACGGGAATCAAAGTTTTAATTTGTTTGTTTGTGTTGTTTTCCATAGACATGATTAACATATTGGTTACTGTTGTTATCCTGTTGTAATGTAATTAACGTAATGTTTGATTGTGTTTAAATAAATAAAACTCATTTTCATTTTTTCATTGGCTAAGTCATCGAAATTTAACAACTCTTCGTAGTAGAAACAAGTTTTTTCTGTCGCATATAAAAAATGCGCTATATACCTATACTGCAAGCTGAACGATCCGCTTAATTAGTGACTCACCAAAACATTTTAAATATAAGCAAGACGATATAAACCTTGTAGACTATTGATACTTTCCTATAAGGTCAGGCAAACAATGCTAGGAAGCGACGACGTTACATTTGAATTCAATTGTTTCGAAGGTTTTATTTTTAAGTAAAAGAAAGTTATGTACATCGACCTTAATCACGAAATTAACATTGAATTTGTAAAGCTTCTATACACTAATATTGCTTTTATATTTAATAAAGTTATCATTCCGTAGGCAAAAATAAAGGTACGGCATATTGATTACAACTTCATTCACATTCCAATCTAGAGATCTGGGTGCCTTAGGATTTTACTAAGGCACATATCACTGTTTTTGTTTATTTTGAAAATATGTACATATTGTTAATGACTGCTACCATCAAACGGTGAAAGAAAATATAGTAAAGAAACCTGCATATCTAATCTAAACATTCTTAAGATGATGATGATGATGATGATCCTTAAGATGTGTGAAGTCTATCATCCCGAACTTGACTAGCATTTTGACTAGACTATAGTATTATCCTTCTCACAATCACACATGACCCGCGCCTAGGAGTGGGACAGCTTATATAAGATAGAGCTGACCTAATTTTCAATGCACAGTACTAAATAAATATGTATTAAATTGCCAATAGGGATAGGCGTGTCTACAATACATTTTAATTCCTAGACATAACTCAGCACTTGCTGGTTGGAACTGACAGGTGATTGGTTTACAAAGGCTTTGTTTACACTCATCGAGTGTTCAAGCGAGACAGTTCGCTCGACCGACCGCAAACTATGATCATGCACCGGTACGCTATGTTAACGGTCAATATAATCATCTATTAATCTAACATCTATCGTTTCAATTATGTTTTGTAGGTAGCTATTTCATTCAAAGCTAAATATATAATTTTGAAAAAAAAACTTCTCACATTAACAATATGATTTGTCATGGACTTGCTCTAGAATCGTGACCATAAAGGTCACGATTCTATCTCATATCGTTTATGGTTAAATTGACCAATGTTTGACCACAACTTATTTGCCTGCAAGATGCATACCACTCTTTATACCATACTTTCCTCCTTTGTACTGTCCCAAGTAATTAAAATTATCTTGGGGCTTCACTCGCACTGGTGTTTAGAAGTGTAAACAAGCCATAACATTATTCTGCTAACAATTGGTTTAGTATTTCGCAATGACGAATGGTCACTGAGAAAAGATATAGTAAACCCGAGCAGGTGGAGAAACGTTAATTTATTGTTTTAAACTGGTCATTTATTTTGTTCTGTTGATTTATATTTTTAATGTGAATTGTAATACGAGGTGTATATGAATATTTATACTATTTATTTATGGAAAAACCCTGGTTTTGTAAAACTGGTATGATTTTTTTAGACTGAATTACCGTGAGGCCGAGAGGAAATCTAAAAATCCTAAACTGAAATTGTGTAAAAATTTGATACCGCGAGTCATTTGTTTTGTCGTTACTTTTTAAATAACCAAACAATAGTGGTTCTACGGAGCAATATTTAATTTAATATCCTGCCACATAAAATTTCATTGTTACATCCTTGGACTATAACTATTACATTTTACCGTGACCTATCCGAATAGACCTAAACAATTTGAGTGCAATTCAGATCATTTGATATTTACATGTACCCTTTACTCAGCTCGGCTATTGTCCGAGCCTTTCGATCTTAAGAGGTTCGTTTAGTAATCGTTTAGATTTTAAGGTTTTTCTAGGCTTGCTTGACCCTCTTGTAGACTTGTCAGATATTAAGCGTCTGTTACGGTCTACAATGGAATGCGCTTTCCGAAATGAATGAATGATAATTTATAAGTAATAAAAGTCATGAGTGGATGTCTATTATTTTAGTGATATTTATGACTTTGGAATTATAATGAAATATGAAAAAGCATAAAACAAATACAACCTAATAGCCATTCATATACCCAATCACATAAAAACATGAAAAACGGTTGATATTTACAAAAATAAAACACAGCAGTGTAGAACAACTTTCACCTTTTTATGGAACAATGCGTTATAAATTGATGAAAAATGCGCACACACCGATCCTCTTAAGGAGACTAAGGACAAAGGTAGTTATGGTAGAGGGCGTGGGCTAATATCGACGCGCCCGCGCATTCTCGCGCAACTTGTTGCAATAGATCGGAATTATCATTCGGCGAAGTGGTGCACAACAGTTGCAGCGTGTTACGAAAGAGGACGCGGCCGTGTTATGGTGGACGGTGGACGAAGGTCGGATTTCTCGTGTGGACATTGAAATTTGTTACGGTTCGTTTGCTTGTCGGTTGCGTGCTTTCAGATCGTTAGGGGTCAGTTATGATTTTATGTCAATGTCGTCGAATTTCTTTGGATCAAATTTACGTCTGCGCTAACGAATCACCACTCAAATTTTGCGAGTATAATGTTTGGGTATTTCATCGAGATCGAGTTTCCTTCCTCATTCCTCTGGCAGGTTTCCTTCCATTCTATCATAATATGATTTATGAAGGAACTACAGGAATTAGTGCTTTTTCTGATTCCTCAGGTACGTTTTCCTTTATACATATTATATCATAGTATAATGGAAGGAACCCTGCCAGATGAATCAGAAGGAAGATCGAGCTCGAAGAAATATCCATCGCATGATGAGCGCGGGTGATGAGCGCAGTGCATTGCCATAAAGAGTTTTAAACTATTTACGCATTACAACAGTTTAAATAAAACTATCAATATGCAGTAAATCTACTATGTCACAAGATACTTTATCTAGCCTAGCGAAGTAGCTATTTAGCGTAGTAGTTAGTCACGCGAAGCTATGTAGAAATGAGTATCACATCCGCCGCCCACCGTTCCGTAGTTAATTATGCGTAGCAGATGCGCGCCCGCCCTACGCTCGTAGCATCTCGTAGCCGGAACATTTGTTTTTGTTCAATGTCACTACCATTTGAACTCATGTTATCTGTTCTAATCTTTTGTTCGTTACGCGTTGTTTTAGTTTTCCGTATTTTTTGAGATAACATTTAATTTGATATGACGTTTGATCTTGTGCTAACTCTCTTAATATTTTGTGTTTTACTTATGCTACACGATTTTCTGTAATTTTTGCGATAATTAATTGCCATAGTTTTAAAATAAACAATAACTAGTAAGATGAGCTATGTTGCACATAATTGCTTGTATTTAATAGATGTCAACTTACACAGATACAAGCGTTCATATACAAACATGTATACATAGACCCAAAAATGGTCTAAACATCTTTGGTGAGTAGTCTTATACTTTTTCTGGACACGTCTAGAACGTTCTGGCGATTGAATCGCGAAAAAAAACAGATAGATGTAGTTACTTGTATATACCACGTAGCTATTGCAAGGTATTGTCAACAAAATTCTCAATGCACTTTTTTATTCTTAGAATCCATGAAATCGTAGCAAGGACAAGTTTAATATTTTTCCTTATATCTTTCCGATGTAATCTGAACATGAATTTGCTAAGGAATCTTTATCGATTTCCTGGTTGACAAGGTGATATTTTTAAAATGTGTATTTGATGTTTTTGGAATAATCGAATATATATATTATTTTTAAATAAGATAAATAGAGCATATAATTTGTTTTCTTGTATTCATAAATAAAAGCACATGCCTTTAAAAAAAAAGATTTATGTAAGACAAAAGTAACAATTCTAGGTAAAGATAATAATTATGTTTATCTGTCAGTAGGTATACATTATTACATCTTACCCAAATTTACATGACAATAGAAAGAAGCTCGTAGTTGTCTGATCCGTAGGCGATGCTAAGCCGGTTTATGCACTGTTTTTATGCAGCCAGATAATAAGTTTATGCATGAGCCAAAAGTACATTGAGTTAATAATAAAACAGTTTTGTAGGCGGTATAAATGGCGATAGTCAACTGTTTTTTCACGTATGAAAACTTTCGTGTCGTGTTTTTTTTTAAAGGATTTTGGTCATTTTTTAGTAAAGCGAAAACGTCGGATTCTGGCGCCGCGCCGACTTTTGTTTTCAAACCGACGCCGTGCCGAATGGCATGGGGCCTGCCTTTGAAATAAGAAATTTCCAATACAAAATATTACTAAATTGACTAATGACTATAGTATTATATTTATGTTGCATATTCTCCTACTGATAAAAGTGGTTATTTATTAAATATATGTCAATTAGATGGAAGACCGTTGCCCACAAGTACGTAAAAATATCGGTATATACCTAGTTAAAAATATATAGAATCCTACTACTTTAAATATTACTACTAATTTTACGGAACTTGCAAGCCACATGTAAATTATGTTTTGAAATATAAATCTGGTGCAATTCAAGGAATGCTACGGATTACTTTATTATAATTGCAACTGAAAGCTAAAGATTTATTTGGTATGTATAAATTGCGGGCGTGGTTCGGCAGCGCATTATGCATGCTAGAATTAATGAGCTATTCTGATTATAGAATAGCTATAGCAGTATAGCTTTTAGTCCGGGTAATTATTATACTTATACTTGGATAATTTTTAGACTATAACAATTATCTTGCTTTAAGAAAATAGCCCCAAGATTTACGACGTGACATATGTAAGGAGTATAACATGAAAATGTTCTGCAAATTTTGACGTCAGTATCAAAATATTATAGTTTGGTAAAATTCGTGATGAAAATCTGTTTTTTTTTTAAATTTTCTTGTTAACAATTTACCGATATGTAAAACACATATAGAAATTTTCAAAATCGTTTGTAGACTTAAGATCAAAGAGAATTTAGTAAAAAAAAAATAAGCAGGCCCAACTAAAATATATTAAAAACTGTTATTAATACGAAAACAACTAGCTGTAGACCGGGGCTTAAAATTCAAGTAAATTACATACACTAGTCTGAAAAACTGCGATAAAACCATTATTTTAGATTCAATAAAGCAAAAACTGAAGGAAACCAACACTCACCAAAGACTGCATGATTATTGTGTATTTAACTAAATTTAAAGAGATCTCAAACGAACTAACTAAGCGCTGCTGATAGTCAGAACTCGCTTAGAAATTTTCGCCTAAGCGTACGTGTGTTAGCAACCACCTTCCGATTCGGAATGTTGACTATCTGCAGCTCGCCCCCTTATATATGAAACACCCCGCTTTGGCAGTTCGTAATTGGAAACAATTAGCTGGCCGGCAAGCGCAATGCTTTAATTTTTTAATTTGTGAGATGGCCATGCACTTCCGCTGGTAACGCCAAGAGATTTCGGGACTAAATTGTAATTTCTTTTTATCCAACAACGATAAAAATAAGAGAGATGCTGCGCAAAACACGTACAATTTTTGTTTCTTTTTACTTTGTCTTTTTTTTCATTTCTATTTTCAAACTTTTATTGACTGGCTGGAAATTTCATTCGGAATTTAAAAATATGGCTGTCAATATAAACTGTAATGGTGATAAAAGAGGTCCATTGAGTAAGATAATGGGGTACTCGTATTATGTTCCCATTTGATCGATTTTATATTGCAGCTAGATTTGGTTTGTTTTGAAATAGCAATGCAGTTAGTATATCGAACTTATATAATAGATAAATACAACAATTTAAAGAATGGTGTATTTGTTTTATTATGAAGTAAATGGATTTACATTAGAAAAGTACAATTTTAAATGACTCAAAAACCCTCGACATATTAAAACGGCTTAACCGATTATAATGAAACATAGTTACGAATACTCTCGTTGAAATTCTCTTTTAAACAAAAAAAAATAGATCAAAATCGGTCCAATTGTTTGTGAGCTATGATACCACAGACAGACACACAGATACATAGGTACACAGATACACATGTCAAATATATTAACATTCCACTTTTTAGGTCGGGGGTTAAAAAAGGCTTAAAAATATATATTTCATAACAGAGTGGAACCACCCACGAGATGGACAGATGACCTCATACAAGTGGCGGGAAGACGCTGGATGCAAGCCGCGCGCCAATCGGTCTTTTTGGAAATCCATGGGGGAGGCCCATGTCCAGCAGTGGACTTCTTATGGCTGAGATGATGATGATGAACAGAGTGAATAAAAGATACGATAAAGTATTAACATTTCCCCTAGCATTCATGAGGAACTAGAGTATTTGATTAACTTGTCCTAAGGCTTTTACACCGACTCCAAAAAGATTAGGTTTTTAATTGACTGTGATATGTCAAACTGATGGACCGATTTTGATATAGTTTTTTTTTTTTTTTGTTTAATAGAGGATTTGATCGTAAATGTTATTCAAACATCAAATTCATCAAATATTTACTTGACAATCGGATGTGCTATAGGATGTGGATTTGAATTCCGCGAAAAGTGAAAGAAAACTTGAGTGTGTGAAAACTTGACACACAGTGAGGAAACTTTAATATGTTGGTTGAGTATCTACGGTCTAATCTAAGGGTATTCTTCAAGTCTAGAGTGGATAAGTACCTTCTGGGTCTACGTGCTTCATATTCGGCCACAGAAACGCTTATCATCTGGCAAGGTAGTGGTCAAACGCAGAGCTTATTCTATATTAAAAACATACTCTTTAGTTAGTTAGCTAGCTATTACTCTCAAGTAAAAAAATCTCTAATCTAACCTAACAGTGGGTTATAGATGCTTCACTTGGGAGCCAATTTTCATTCCATGCATGTTATTTTTAACCTCCGACATAAAAAACGTTTCCTGTTTCATCGAAATCGTTTCAGCTGTTTTTGACGAGGGTTTTTAGTTTTCTAAACATACATCATCATCTCAGCCATAAGAAGTCCACTGCTGGACATAGGCCTCCCCCATGGATTTCCAAAAAGACCGATTGGAAGCGGCATACATACAAACTTACATAAACACTTGTTACCATTTTTGATCGCACCGTCTCTTAACATTAGCTAAGCTGTGGTCAAATGTCTTAGCTGTTCAAAAATAAATTGAGCCAGAACATACACTAACTTTCTCATTTATAATTAATCAATTAATAGTGTGATAATATTCAGTCATGTGTAACGACCTTCATGGAAAGTGTTCGATACACACTACATACAAAGTAGCGCGTTTACACAAATATGTGGACTAATACGGTTTTATTAAAGTTGGCTAAAAAATAAACGTTTTTACCCGAATTAATAGAACGCGCAAGAAGGAAGGTTATGTTTTTTACCCGACTGCGTAAGAAGGAGGGTTATGTTTTTCGAGTGTATGTATGTATGTATATATATTTCTTTGACCCGCCCTAGAGCCTAAACGGGTTGACCGATTTTGATGTGAGTGGTGTCAATAGATTCGTCTTAGTTGTGAGAGTGACTGGGTACATCAAAATTTAAAAAAATCATAAGTTAGGCTGCAAAAACCTCTTTTCTGCAGTCGGGTATTTTGTTTTTCTTTTAACATTGATACTTGTTTACTCAGTACAGTGGTCCTACTGGGTAGTAGGGTTCTATACTACTAAAACTTAATCCCTTCGTGCACTGTTATTGTTATTGGTAAGTCATAGCAACATATAAGAATTTACATTTTGTTGTGGTCTAAGATCCCGCTATAGGACGACCTTCACCGAGCTGGTTAATGGATGAAAAGTATTTTATATTGAATTAAATATGTCAATAAATATATTGCAAATGGGTTGTCTAAAAAATTTCAGTCCAGAATGATTAATAATTTATTTTTTTCTTTTTTTACTTTTCACTGGTTTTTGTTAATAGACTTTATTGCATTAAAATACTTTTTACTGGGCTTCATTTGTTCCAAATTCTGAAGTTGTTACCCGGAGATAAAAGTTATTTAAATTATTTTATTTGAAAATAGGCTTGCGTTCGTCAACTCGCTTGGTGTTAAGCGACCGTTGCAATTTTGTTTAAATTTCTGCGGGACTAAACTGAAAGTATAATCCTTTCATTTAAAAAGAAAGAAAAATCAATTACAAAAATAAAATACAACGCAATTGATAACCTCCTCTCTTTTTAAACTCGGTTGATTAAAAATAGTGTTTTTCGCGTGTATGTTTATGTGAGTATATATTTTCGTAACTTTCTACAGATTAATAGTGATGTAGGACCAATCCTGAAATCACAAAAAACAGTTTCTCCATATGTTTTTATTTTATCTTGACTGATATTGATGTGGTAGATGTATTCATATTCATCTTTACCTAGTGACTTAACCTACATGTTAACCCATCGCTATACAACGAGGTAATGGGGCCAGCATCCTGGGAACAATTCCCGCCGCTAACGGTCTTTTAGAGTAGTTTTTTTTATTCATGTGTGTGTATTATTTATATATATAAAAATAAAATTAATCAATTTCACCTAAATGTTACAGTCGGGTCTATATTGTTATATTTCTTGTAAACCAATACACTAATGCACGTTGCGAGATTTCGTTGAAGTCTTTTGTATGGAAATACGAGGATGCATCGAGCGTAACGCAGGAATGTTAACTTTTCTATTTTACGGTTGAAGTCGATTTTGTTTGTAATAAATTATAGACTTAGTATTTTACCATAGCTCACTTGTTCTTAATAACGTAGTAGCTAAAGTCAGCTTGCCCAGTCTAGAATAGAAACTAATCTCACCCTTCTTATAGTGTGCCGTATTACACTGTTTAGAAAAATAAGTCTTATCCAGAGCCTAACAAAAAAAACTGTTTAAAATACATTGTAAGTAACTAATAGTAGGTTAGCGTACAACAACAAGAAAAATAAACATAGCTAAGAACATTCTCGATGAAATCCTCTTTCAAACAAAAAAAAAATTATCAAAATCAGGTCATTCGTTTGAAAGCTACAATGCCACAGACAGACACACAGATATAACAGATACACATGTCAAACTTATAACAAGGCAAACATTCGTGTGACGAACATGGATATTTGTTCTGTGTTTAGGCGTTTCTGTATATCAAAAGTATGTATTTACAAAAAGTATGTGTGTATTCTATCAGCCATCTAGTTTCCATAGTACAAGCTTTGCTTAGTTTGGGCTAGATGGTGTTGTGTGAAATATCCACTAATATTTATTTATTTATTAAAACGTAAAGTTTCCAGCGAAACTGGGTACTTAAAACGACATTTAACATATGAGAGTGGCGAGCATAGTGCATTGCCACACAGGGTTTTGAACTTTTTGAAGTACAATGGAAGAAATTACGGATTGTTATGAGCAAGTATGAAGTTTAAAATTCAATCAAGTTGTTTGTCTCGTCACTTACAAAAAGTTGCTTGAATTTCTTAAATAACAAAGTTTAATAAACAAGCAACATTTCAAGCATTAAAAATAAAATTGACACATTTGATGTAAGCCAATAAGGAACACATTTGAAATAAAGAGCATTTAGAGCACGCGTCAAATGACATTATAGAAATATTTTAAATGTAATCATTAGATTTATCTGTAAACCGACCAGTTTGTACGCAGGGCCGGAGTTAGGATTTACTTGTGGGGCGAATCCATAAAGTTTTTAAAGAAGTTCTTGATGGCCACAAAAAAAAGCAATAACCATTAATATAACCAGTATACAGATACATAAAATCACGCCTATTTTCCCTTACAAGGTAGGCAGAGCATCTCAAACCATTATGCCATTTGACGCCGCATTTGACATTGGACAGAATGAGGGTGATAGAATAAATAAGGATGGAAGGGAGAGAAGGGGTAGGTGTTAGATATATACAAAATGTTGGCTTGCAGTGCCCCTGTCACTGCAAGCTAACATTTTGTATATCTTCCAGTCAGCCCATCGACTACTATAAACAGTACCTACAAATACAATTGTTTTACTAGTTACAATGAAATGTTAAGGGGATCACCAAATTATTATAATAATAACATATGGTGTACCTAACGGAGCGATATTTCAGACGATTTTATGATTGGCTTTCGTACTGGAGGGTATGGGTTCATATACCAACAATTACTTTAACCTTTCATTGAAGGAAGACATTTTAAAAAGTCCATAAATTCCTTCCATTATGGCAGTAAAGTACTTTATAGAACCCGGCTGGTTGCTTACTACCGTCAAGTAAAAGAATCTGCCGCCAAATGTACCTATATGTAGGAGCAGAATCACTTGAGAGCTCATTCCAGGCTCATTCAACAATTATGTATATTGTTACTCATTAGAATTATGGCAGACGAGATTTTTTATTGTTTTTATATATTTATTATAGATTGGGTGCATTGCACTCGTACCCACTACCTAGCTACGCTTCTGTTTGTAAACCTCGTGATATAGGCGTGGTCTTAATTAACTTCAAATGTAGTGTCGTAAAGAAGGACGCGCGTCTTTTGTAGCGTCAACAAAAATGTTTGTAGTGACTATAGTCTATACAAGTATACATTTAGAAAATTCAAAAACCCCCAACAAATTAAAACGTCTGAACCGATTTTGATGAAATTCTCTATCTTACAAAAAAAAAAACAACTATATCAAAATCGGTCCATACGGTCATATTGAGAGCTACGATGCCACAGATACACAGACATATAAATACACAGATACACATATGTCAACCTTATAACAGCCTTCTTTTTGGTTGGGGGTTAAAAATAAATGATTTTAAGTGTAGTCTAGTTTTTTGTTCAAGATAAAATATACAGTACTTATATATGATGGTATCTATTGGATGAGGATTTTTACATACAGGTTTCGAGTAACCTTATTTTAATACGAAAAACAAAATCAATAAATGGCCAAGTGCGTGTAGTCCCATGCGTAAACTAGGGTTTCGTACTCGTAGTTGCACATCGCTCGTTTAAAAATAAAACGAATTAACTCAAAATTCATGATACTGTTGAAGTGTTCCTATTCTTTCCGAGCATATGATTCGTTTTATTACAAAATCTGTGAACCAATTTTTTGACTTGTTTCGTTTTATTTTTAAATGAGTGACATCATAATATACGTATGTAAACTTAAAACAGAATCTTCTGTCGTATACTATGAACATATGAGTTAACTTTAGTTAATTTAAATAAAATTTGCAAAAAAATAAAATTTCTTGCTTTTCTAATTAAGTAAATTTTTTAAGTTGATCGACTACTATTCGCTAACTCGTAAAGTCTATTTAGCCGTGATAGTTTTCATTTTAATTTGATCACATATGGTACCAGCATGGAATTTTTCATATCTTCAAAGTCAACCGGAGGGGGCAGACACTTGACTCTAACATTTTCAAATCTTAATATTTCGCAAACGATTCTCTAAATAGAAAAATGGTTTTCGAATACGCAATTTTTTTATTTTTTTATTATTTATAATTATACTCCACACGAAGGGGTAGAAAAGAAAAAAAATCAACCCCACTTTACACGTATGGCAGGTAGCCCAAAAAAATATTTCAAGATTTTATTCTATGATTTTTTGTGAATAATATACATATATGTCCATGTCTAATTACAGCTTTCTAGTACTAATAGTCCTTGAGCAAAGCCGCGGACAGACAGACAGACGGACATGACGAAACTATAAGGGATCTTTGTTTACTACGGAACCCTAAAAATATACACATAGAATTTGAGATGATGAACAATTTGTCAGATTTGCATTATATTGTTTTTTAGTCTTTATCTCCGCGGAGGCAAAACAAAGCGCGTTGATGTCTTCTGTACCGACAACAGTATCAGTAACAAATAGTATGTGAGTCACTCTTGCTCTGATATTGTGTGTACGTTTTTACAATGTGTGCGCAAAACCTCTATATAATGTATAAATTCTTTATAAAAATTTGTAAAATCAGTTATTGGTCACGAACAACTTCGTTGGAGGTTACGAAAAGTTGCATTTCGTTAAATTTTGCAAGAATTGTACTATTAGATATACTATAATTATTACAAAAAACATATACTTCTCTAGGCGTCGGAGGAAGACAGTTATAGGTAAATGTTTATATTTTTCATTGTTTATATACAAATCATAGCTGGTGGTATGCCACCAAATTTCAGCTTTTTAGGACTTCAGCAAGTACTCTATAGGTATATTTTAATGACCATCGGTGAGCCAGTGGCAAAATAGAAGCATTTTAGGTATAATAAAACCAAAAGTATAAATCTAGACAAAACAAATGTTGTATAATTTAAAAGTTTGCCGACCACACCCAAACATTCGAACTCCTAGTGTAAACTTTACTATGTGTTACAAGCTTTAAAGTTTATTCCATAAAACAACCTTGTTTCCGATAGGCTTCTTGACATGTTTCTTCATGCACTTCATCACCAAATTCAAATATTTATGCGATCATGTTTTTTCATGTGTCTAGACTGTAATCTAAAAGGTTTGATAGATTGTCAATTGTCAATGATTTTAAGTGTCCAGATTGTAATCTAAAGAAAGGACTTGACAGATTGTCAGAGTAAGATTTTTTCGCTTTATGACAAAGGTTATATTTTTGAGTCCGGGTGTGCGGTTTTCCTTTTGAGTTTTTATTTCTTCTGGTAACACTTCTAATTGGGAACCGTATTCAATAATTTGATTTCATTGTGTAAGTTGTCGTACCTAAAAGCTATCATTTAACTAAATTAGATCCGCTTCGTTTTTGTGCGGAGGTCAGAATTGTATTTCTTATTATTATTTTCGTTACTACTTACCGAACATACAAACAGAAATGGAATTCTTTGTCGTCATATCTGTTTCTTGAGAGCTACAGTCTTGAAATATTCAAGGCTAAAGTGAATAAATATCTTCTAGATCAACGAGCTGCATCCTTGGCCACACCGTCGCTTAATATCAGCCGAGATTGTGGTCAATTGTAGATCTAGCTAAATTTAAAATAAAAGATAATATATTGAATTTATGTAGTCATTATAAGAAAATCTGAAGCAATTTTTTTTCTGATTTTATATATCCAAATAGATATCCCTGTTGATGTTACATTTGTTAAATTTAAATAAAATACCTAATAAATAGATTAAGGCTAAAGTGAACAAAATATTGATCTTAGGACGTTATATATACTCACAAATCAAAATCTGATAAACCATTTGACCTACCTTCACCCGAGAAACATTCCTTAAAATAATGATTAGGCCGCCAATTACAAACCTTATGTTATCCGTCTGTAATTTCTGTTACTACATATAGTAGTTTTTAATAAAATATTATCTATCTATCTATTCCTTCTTTAGTATTCGGGTAAAAACAAGCCGATGCGCGTTAATGTCTTTTGTATGAAAAGAAAGTAGCGCGGAGCTGACAATGTTGTAGAAATTGGTGTGCTGTGAAACTGTGAATTAATTGAATAAAATAATGGTTCTACCTTGTTAAAATAAAAATATTTTTATTAATTCCAATAATAAACTTTTTGAGTGCATTAAAACCTTTTTTATGCAACTTAGCGAAGAAACTAATAATTTGCCCTTATGATTTTGAACTCAACTTTCACTCTTTTTGCCATAATTTTGGACTCCAACAATTCAAAACATTCATCAACATCTAATATTTCAGAGTGAGAAAGAGTAGTGCATTACCACATGAGGTTTTGAGCTGTTGAAGTCCAACGTTTTACACACTTCTCTTGCTAACATTGTCACATTGAAGCTTAATATTTTCGAGGCCTTTCGGCGGCATAATAACTCTTACACTAGGGCTGGCCGCTCAGTCTATACGAACTTACTTACTTAATATTTTGCAAACTTATTGATATATTTAAAAATGGTTTTCACACATCCCCGATATGCAAGAAAGATACCCTATTTTCTTTTATTTGTACCACTTTGTTGGCGAGATTACATTATATCTATACTAAATTACAGCTTTCTAGTACTAATAATTTTTGAGCTAAGCTGGGGACGGATGGACAGACAGACAGATGGGCATGCCTTAATTATAAGACAAATATTTTATTGGAGTTTTAACAAATAAACAAACACACACATACAAATCTATTAACATCAAGTTTTTGCCACTATCCGGCCCCAGTTCAGCAATAAGGGTTCCTCTTTGACTAAAAAACCCTAAAAATATAGTAAAACATGATCGGGAAAGAAAACTTAGCGAATTTTATTGACGTAGCCCCTTAATAAGAACCTTGAATAAAAACATAGTTCCTGCAAGCAATAATATGCAAAGTATTTTTCCCATACTGTTATACGTAGGTATTATGGGTCAAGTCATTACAGGTAATGTAATATCTATCTCATTAGCATATTTATAACAAATGATTCTTCTGAGTTCCGTCTCGAGTGAAGGTAACGGTTGAAGGGGGCGTCTACACCCGGATAGCCTTACTCTTGATCACCTACACTTATACTTATTTTAGTGCTTTCGAGAACGGAGTGTCTTTCTTAGTCATTTATAATTTACCTGAGACATGAGCCATATCATTTGGTCATTTTATTGATATCGGTGGACATTTTCACAGAGTGTCATCTAGCCTCAAACTAAAATATAGCGTGTAGCGTGTGTAACTACGAGAACCAAATATTTTAATTTTTTTTTTTTGTGTAAATGTATTCTTATGCACAGAAACACTGCCAGCTACATAACAAAAATCCATGCTCATTGCATAAATATTTGTCGTGGATGGGAATCAAACTCACTACAGCTTAGAACTGCATACGAGCTACCTACTGCGTTGTGACACCATTATATGGGACTAGACGGAACAGCGAATTGTATTAGTTAAAATTGTAATTTAACTATAAAAAATTAAAAGTAAAATTGTAATTTATTATGCGTACGGGATATCGTAATGATACAATTGACATAAATCAAATCAATTATATTTTTGTAAGTGCTACACTGACGTTCCATTTGGGGTGTACAGTACAACTAACTGCAGTTCTCGGTTTTACTCGCGCAAGGAAGGCACTTTCCAAAGCTGGAGGATACCCTCTCTCATAATACCCCAGGAACTCATGCAATATGGTGGAGATTTCGGGTTTTCCGTATAGCTTCATAATGCTACAGTACATGTTCTACCATAGCACTGTCCTTCAGCCAGTCTTGGCAGCTTGGAGCTGTCCGTGACTCTTAATGTCATTAAACTAGCAACTAATCACAAACTACACCTCGTCGTGGCTGCGGTACGGCATATTACTGTGGGGCAACTCTGTGGATGCAGATCAACTCTTTATTGCCCAGAAAAAATGCATACGTATCCTTGGCAACATAAAATCACCTGACAACACATTACCTCACTTTCATAATTCCAATATATATATATATGTAAATTCGTTAGGAAATATCCAGATTTATTTAAAAAAGTAGCAGACGGACCGCGTAAAATTAGACCCCAACATAAACATAAATTAGTAATACCAAGGTCAAATCTAGCAATGCATAGTTCTAGCCCTAATTCTATGGCAGTAAAAATATATAACAAGCTACCGAATTGCTTAAAAGATATAGACACCGATGAAAGCTTTATTTTGAATTTGAAAGATCTCCTAGAAGCTAACAGTTATTATAATCTTGACGATTTTTTCAAGGACAACTTTGACGAAATTAAAATTAAAATAGAACGTTCCGACTCAAGTGTTGCCATGCCCCTATAGGGCCATATGTATTCCCTAAATAAACATGTGTTATTATAAGACCTGCATGTACCTACTTATGACGCAATAAATTATATGAATATATGAATATGAATAATCATATTGTATTTACCGGTTATATGTCCCATAGTACTACGGACCAGTTATGTATGGGCTTACTTTAGTAGACGAAGGTCGTTTATTTACCACTTCTATAGATTTTTAGTGATCTTTGTGTTGATAATTGGAGCAGCTGTAATATGCTAGCAGTCGTTTTTGTATTATATCAATGTCTACATTTAGGGAGACCCCTCCTGGGTCTGTCCGTAGAACTAAAATTGTTGACTATTTTTAGTCAACCTCTGCGGGAGCAACTTGAAATGTAAGTAGGTATCACAAATTGTATTTCTCCGCGCGCACGTGTCAAATTGACAAACGAATAAGCTATCATTTTTATCGAGAAAGCCTGTCCAGCTTTATAAAGAAATCGTGGTCAGTGGTCTTTATCCTTTTTAGGTTTCCGTAGTCAATATTCACCCTTACAAATTCACCATGTATGTCTGTCTGTCCATGGCTTAGCTCAAAAACTTTTGATACTAGAAAGCTGTAATTTGGTATACATATTAATCACGCCGACAACGTGATGAAGGAAAATCTTTAAAAATTAAGACTATGTGGTAAAGTGGGGATTGAGGATGTCGCTGGATAGGTAATTAAAACATATTGTAGATTTGCGAAAACTATATTTCAATTTAGAGATCGTTTGTGAAAGTAATCCTAATATTTTTAGAGTCAAGTGTTAAACGGTTAGTGTTGGATATGTGAGAAAATTCATGATAATATGTATTTCAATTAAAAGGAAAACTATCACAGATAAGTAAGCTTTACAAATTAATGCTGTAAAGTAGATCAAATTAAAAATATATTTGAGAAGTAAAAATGTAAAAGAATATACTTGAAAATGTCGTGCAAATATTTTTGTTATCTCATATGTTCATAGAATTATGTTTTAAGTACACATACCTATGAAGTGCAACAATGGAACCCTACGTTGCACGTGGTCTGACACGCACTTGCCCATTCACTTATTTGTATAAAATCTAAAACCAATACTTTTCTACTACTAAGCAGCCTACGTAGTCATAGCGGAGCCAACAAACTGATGTCGGATAGTTGGTTGGCCCCCGCTATGATTACGTAAGATTAGAATATAAGACACCTATACAATATCTAGATGCACTTTCAGTGATATCTCTAGGAAATACAAATCTATTTGAAAGCTATGTAGCGTGACTATCGCACCCGCAATACTCTCGCACATGCAAATTAATTGCGAAACGTTTTCATGAATGAAACTTGAATTTTTTTTTTTTTTTTAACAGCCCTGTTTGTACAAACTGTCCCACTGCTGGGAACGGGCCATCTTCTCATTGTGGGAAACTTGAATTAAAATTAAGGTATTACGTGCCTATATCCACGCAACTGTAAAAATCTTCGGATATGTATTAAAATTGTTATAAAATATTCCCATTTTATTTTTTAATGTGTTACATATCATAACTACTTTTAACTGACTTCAAAAGGGAAGAGGGTTATTAATCCGGTTGTATTGTTTTTTGTGTTTCTTACTTATGAGGTACATGAGGGTTATCGGGGGGACTTCGTCATTTATGAACCGATTTGGATTTATTTTTTATTTGACAGAATACTTTCAAATTGGTGTCATATAAAATTCATCGAAATCAGTTTAGTAGTCTGATTTTAAAACAAAGTTGCCCATTTTGATATCATTTTTTAAATTTTTAAGCTACAATTATATTTTAAGACGTTATACATCGTATCCATTATGTATAATAGGCACATCTGCTAAGCATCTCGTAATGGTATAGTTTTTTTATATGAGTAGTTTTGATATTTTGTTCTTTTTTTTCAATTTCATTATAACTTCAAAGTTATAGTAAATGTTAAATAAAGTGTATAAATGGTTCAATATTAAAAAAATTAAAGCAAGGAGCAGAAGCTTAGCTTTTCATTGTCCCAAAATAAACAGAAAGACATTGCCACCTTCCGTCCTTCCTACCTACTCAGGCTGTGGGCAGCCGGAAGTAAAAGAACAGAGAAGGACCACAGAGTTCATGGTTAGTAATATATGTACATGAAATAGGCGATTTCGCAAAATAGTAGAATCCAGCGTGTTATTATGAAACTAAATCGTGTAAAATAAAATTAATTAATCTTTATAAAATATGTGAAATGTCAAATGTACATAACGTCAGTTTGACAAATTAACGCGTATTCGCGTGGGTGGCCCCAAATATTTAGTCTAATTTTCAGTAGGTAAATAAATATCCTCAGTTGAAGCATTTCAATTGTCAACTGTCTGTTCTACTAGAACAGAACGTTCTAGGTGATTAGCTAGCGTTATTAAGATCGCGTAATCTAACAGCGATGTAGAAAATGCTAGATTCTAGGGTGCATTACAGAATGAGTATCTGAAAGTGGGCGAGATAAACAGTCAAAATAAATAAATAAACAGAAGTGAACATTTTGACATAGCTTGAAATCCGAAAATCGAAGCGAATTCCTAAGATTGGGATTTGGTATGGGGATTGCAATTAGGTCCGTCGTATCCGGTAATCCGACAGATCCGGTACTGTTCGGCTATTTATCGCATCCGGCTATATCCACCGGATCCGGCAAACAGATCAGGTAAACATAGAAAACACAGATATGTAAAATAAAACAATTAGTATTCTTCTTTTTAAACTCAAAATTACATTATCAATAATATATTATTGATAATGTAATTTTGAGTTATGTTGATCTCAATCTCTATGATGAGTTTTGTATAAAAAAAAATATACTTTCCATCACGTGGACGTAAAGTCTAAAACAAAATTCACGAATATAGTATCCTGGGTTGACCGATACTCATATACAACCAATGACGAACTTAAAGATTTTGATATAAAGACTCTATGTCGCCGCGCTAAAACCTTAATTTCAAATTGAGTCTAGAGACGTCTATTTTGCCGCTTCGAATTATTTTGAAAATTGAAATTATTTTGTATTGAGTAAGGGGTATAATTAGACCTGATTGAGCTCGGACGTTTCTGAGGACTGACGCTACATCCCGTTGATACTTTATCAGAGCCTATCCCACAAGGAACGAAGTCACGTTTCTGAGGACAGACGCTACATCCCGTTGATACTTTATCAGAGCCTATCCCACAAGGAACGAAGTCACGTTTCTGAGGACTGACGCTACATCCCGTTGATACTTTATCAGAGCCTATCCCACAAGGAACGAAGTCACGTTTCTGAGGGCTGACGCTACATCCCGTTGATACTTTATCAGAGCCTATCCCACAAGGAACGAAGTCACGTTTCTGAGGACTGACGCTACATCCCGTTGATACTTTATCAGAGCCTATCCCACAAGGAACGAAGTCACGTTTCTGAGGACTGGCGCTACATCCCGTTGATACTTTATCAGAGCGTATCCCACAAGGAACGAAGTCACGTTTCTGAGGACTGACGCTACATCCCGTTGATACTTTATCAGAGCCTATCCCACAAGGAACGAAGTCACTTTTCATGCAAATCCGTATTTTCTTGTAATGTAATCTTCGGTAATTAAACATGTAATAGTGCAACTTCATTTGATCCAACACTTATTGACCATTTTTAATACGAACTCTGTTAATCTAGTATATTCTATATCAATGCAGTGGAAGTATGTCTTTAACGAGTACAACTTGATTTGTTTAACTATATCCATTGCTAGTTAAATACAGTACAGGTAAAGGCGTAGTTGAAGACAATTTGATTTGTACTAATATATATTTTATTTATTAAAGGTCAAACTGTGTTTTAACTAACGAAGGAATGTGTTTTAATGTCGTTTCAAGAATGCTGTTGTATGTATACGCTATAATATAAATACAGACCATTTTTGTCTGAAACGGCTGGTCTAGTTCTGATAATATTAGTTATTTTATTAGTTTTCATCATAAGTTTAACATGATTTTATAACATATAATAACTTGAATAATTTATTTATTTTAAATATTAAGTATTTTTCATAGATCTAACGTGTTATACTACTTTAATGTTTGATAGAATTTTATTTAATCTAATTGATTATAAAACATTCAACAATAAATAATAAATATTTGTAAAGCTGAGTGATTGGAGATTATTTAAAATATCCATATGTAATAAGGCTTATGGATATTTCAAACAATCTCTAGTTACATTTCCTCTCTGAATGGCAATGCTTACTTTTTGTCCAAAGTAATGGCCAGCATTTTGGGCATACAAAGAATTCTTCAACCTCCCCGACAAATCTTTAAAAAATTCCATAGCACCCGGCCCCCACGGTCCAAGGGTTTCTACCCCAAAAGGCACAAATATGTAACCTTTATCAAGGTTACTATATTTGCGCCGTTTGAGGCATTCTGCTGAAACAGCTGCGCCGCATGCATTTTTGGATGTTACAGGAAGATGGGACGGCGCCACAGTATTAACACAACAAACACAGAGTATCAGTTTAATATTAACTTACCTTGTCAATATGGGTCAAATCTTGTGAAGTGGAATTTTGAACCATTTATCTCTATCGAACTTATAGAATTGAATTTTTCCATACACATTTGATTTGTAACTAAGTGACATGATTTTAAATCTATTATGGCAGACTCCTATAGATAACATACCAAACATTTTTCTGCATCCCCCATGATATGGTACAAATGAAAAGTGAATTTTTAGGTGAATGAAAAGTGTCACTGAGAATAATACGAAGAACTTTTTTTTCTTTATCTTCATTTCAGATTCGATATCGCAGAGAGACTCCGAGCAAAGCTCTTTCCATAGCTCAAAATATGTTTAATTTGAATCATTTGTAGGTTGAGTCACTAGACGTTCAATACAAATAATAAATAAACTAGATGAATGGGCGAACTTCCAAGCAAATACGTCAGACGGCCTCGGATGTGGGTGAGTCCTGCATCGACAGTTATCTATAACTTATTCGAGAGGACTGTGTTTGTGTGGTGGTACAATACGACAGCCCAGAAGTTACATCGTTTTTTTTTTTATAGAAGATAGATCTACGATTGACCACCAACTCGCCTGATGTTAAGCGACGGTGTGGCCGAGGATGGAGCTCGTCGATCTAGAAGATATCTATTCACTCTTGAAACCTTGAAAGCCTTGAAAATTCCAAGATTGTAGGTCTCAGGAAACAGAGATGGCGGCAAAGAATTCCATCCTTGTGCGCTACGCAACAAGAATGTGGATCGATATCGCTGAGTACGGATTTTCGGCATTTCAACGAGAAATGGGTGGTAATTCGCCGACTTTCTACTAGTCCTGTAGTGAAATGGGGATAGTGGAATTAGGTCGTGAAGCTCTTGCACACACTCCCCGAAATGAATCCTGTAGAAAATAGACAGACATGTTACTTTACTTTTATAAATAATTAAATATTGATGGATAATGCACACAGCACGACACAACTCAGGGTTAAACTGATTTAACTAATCGATCGACTAATGACTAATGAATCGGGTGTATGAATTTTCCCGATACAACTTCGAAAGAGGTCATAGCTGAGTACATTTTTATAGTTCCAGATATTATTTCAACAAGGAACCCTTATAGTTTCGCCATGTGCGTCTGTCTATCTGTCTCTCTGCGGTACTAGTTATAATAATAATTAACGACCTGGCTGGCTGGCTACCCTACAGTTGACAATCTGTCTTCCTAATCGTGTACTGTAAAAATTCAAAAAGTGTATTTTTTGTCGACAAAATTTGACCCTCAAAGATTATTTGATTATTATTATTTCATTATAAATCCTCCGTGATAAATAATAACGTAGTATACATATAATTATAATAACGTAATAGTCAAAATTACGTCTTTCTACATAGGTACACGTATAAGCTTAGTAAACTCAATAGCCCCCGACAAACAAAAACGGCTGAACCGATTTTGATGAAACATAGCTAAGAACACTCCCGCCTAACTCACCTTTTAAACGAAAATAAACAAAATCAAAATCGGTTCATCCGTTCGGGAGCTACGATGCCACAGACAGACACAGACACGTCAAACGTGTAACACCCCGTCGGTTTTGTTGGGGGTTAATTACGGTTCAAAAAGGGTCAGGTCAAGCAACACAGGAACAGAGAGCTTAAGCTTTTCCCGGCACCGGTACGGAAGCCTAAAAATACACGATGTAGTTACAACAATTACCTGGTTAAAGTTCCCATTAAATTTTATCGTACTTAGTAGTTCCCATAAAATTAATATCACATTTAAATGTCTGAACTTAATTGCCTACTTCTTGCCCATAGGCTATAAATAGTAGACCAATCCATTTATACACTTAAACGGTTGTAAAATACTCTTTAATTATCACAATATTATAATCGCACAATGACATATTCGGGTCAGGGCTGGATCAGAGCTGGACCATTTTTACCCGACTACGCATAATGCGAGCTATTATATTTGTCGTGACTTCCTGAATACCGTAGGCTATTTTCGGTAGGATCGTTCGGAAATTTGGTGCAGAAACAACTGAGAACCTGAAGAATGACACAGGCTATATTTTATCATCATCTCAAGTACAGGGGTGGAACCGCAAGGTACAGCCGCAGGGGGCAACTAGTATTCCTATAATTTCTTGTACGCAGCCCCAGTAACAGTAGTAGTATACCGACTAGATTGGCGTCATCGTAGACCACAATAGTCCCTTAAGAATGAGCTCAAAGCGCGCAGCTATCTCTCTCTCGCATCACAACATCTTTAACATACAATATCACTGAGTAAGAATATTAGAAAAGCGAGAGATGTTTTTTTTTTTATTTAGCTAGGAGAAATATGCAAGCAAAAATTATTCAGATATCACTTATACTGGAGAGAGAGTAGTTAAAAACATCTATTTTCCTACTCCTCATCCAATTTAAAATATATTGGAAAAACTTTTTTCAAAACATTTCTCCTATCCAAATAAACAAAATCGTCTCTCACTTTTGTAATATCCCTGTTCAATCATTTAATATGTTTAAAAAACTGTGATGCGCGAGAGAGAGAGAGAAAGCTGCGCGCTTTGAGCCCACCTTAAATAACAGACGAGTTAGTGATCAACCCTTATCTACAAATAAAAAAGATCGTTATGTCCAGAAGCGACAAGTGCTTTTAATTATGATTGTTATCTATGCCTAGAAGACGATGACTCAATTTGGCCCTGGTTGAATATACGATATAGCTGCGGGAACACAATTACATATAATTATGTCTGGCACTCTTTTAGGCGAGACCTAAGACAATCGAACTTATGTAATCCTACTGTACTACAAATTATGCAAGTAATTTATTTAAACCAATCCATTTTTTTTTTTTTTTATGTAATATGTTGTTCATGCAATTTTTTATTCGTTAGGGACCTTGGTTGGGCTTTAGTGGCATTTATAATTGCACTGATTCACTCACTAAGAATACAGTTTAAAAAAACATTATTACTATTAGGAGATATTTTTTTTTATACAAGATAGATCTACGATTGACCACCAACCCGTCTGATGAAAGACACAAAAAAAGTGAATTGAAGTGTTCAGGAAGTCACGCAAGATAATATAAGTACTAAAAATTATTCTCGATAACCTAAAAATCTTTCCTTAATCTCATCTGTTAGTACCTGCACCTACCTATATATAAACTATTAATCAAAAGCTGTAATAGAGCAGTAAACTCTGTGATTTTGTCCTGAGTCACCACAATTAAAACCCACCTCGCTGCGGATACAAATTATAATAGCATAATCTCCCGGATACTTATAAAGAGTAGCCAATGAATATGTAAACCAACGCGACCAATAAAGCCGTAAGAATGTAGATCGATCAGTAGAGTCCACTCAAGTATTTACAATTAGACATGCAGTATGAGCCGTATCAACGCGTCTAACGAGTGAGCGAAGCGAGCAGACTTTCTATAAAATAATATATGAAATCTCTCTCTGTGACTCTTTATTGTTTATTTCTTATAAAAGATACATTTGTAAGAAAGGATTTTGATGCTAGTGAACAAAAGACGACCTTATCACTAAAAGTGATCTCTTTTTAGTCAACCTTGGAATGGAGATGTAATAACAATAGAAATGGATGAAGGGTGAATAAACATATCTCGCTATATTCGCCGATTTTGTTGTATTTTCTTTTATGTCCCCTAAAAATCTCATCAATTACCGTTATGCTGTATGACAAATTTATTTACCTAAAATTGATATGTCAACCGCACATTAAAAACTCCCTCTCTTCCTACCATTATGATTTTTTCGTTGTATTTACCTTCACTCCAATTGGAATCGAACTGTGCGCGCATGTAATGAAAGGCCCAAAAATAGCATAACTGACCGAGGAGTGTTTATCTAGTGTTTATATGTCAATATATGAAACCGACAAGTATTCTTGTGTGTTTGTGTGTGTGCCCGTGGGAACGGTGGGTCGCATTCCACGTTATCTCCATACTGCTTTTACGCATTTGTACTTCAAATGTCAAAACTATATATACCTACCTGCACTTAGCCACAATTTAGCGTTCGTGACTTCTCACCGCTCCCGAGATTGTCTGCTTTTGATAAAGTAACATATCTGGTTGAATCTAGACTCTTTGTCTTCGGAAATGTGTGTCGTAATTACATGACAGCGTATTTTACTTTACTTCAAGTAGCTGGCTTTGAAAGGGCAAGGTTCTTTACTATTAAATAATCTACACTACATCTTTATTCTAACGCTTACATTTATAGAAAATTTATTGAATCAGGCGTTACTTTGCGGAAATTCATATTCAAAAACTTAAATCTAACTTATATATACGAGTATATAGTATGTTTCAGCTTCGAGAACACACTAGAAGCGGGAACACAGTAGATGTATAAATTAGATTTAAGTTTTTGAACACGCTTTTATCGCTTTTCAGCGCTGAATCAACGAAAATGGCTACATTTATTCAAGTTGATCACAGAATTCTCTAATAACATAATAGATATTATAGTTTGAAAAACTGAAACAACCGACTTCAAAATAAGTAATTTCGTATACTTGGATGATTTTTTTTTCCAGTTATTTTGTTTTAAATACCATACTACTGTACTGACTTTTATGAAATTTCTATGGTACCAATCAGAAAGCTTTAAAAAATCAAATCGGTTCATAAATGATGGAGCTGTGCGGTGACAAATTTACATCCTCCTCTTTGAAGTCGGTTAAAAAGTGCGTCTGTGCCAACAAATCTGCAAAGGCCATTTTACAAATGTATTTATGCCATACAAAATGTTTTGTACTTAATGATTTAATAAAAAAATGTAACCAGCAATGTACCAGTTTCACTCGCACGCCGAGGCTTCTGTACTCCCACACAAACAAACACTATTACCGGAGCTGTTGCGTCAATTTTGGGACAGCCATTATATTTTTACTCGACTGTGTAAGAAGAGGGGTTATGTTTTTCGAGTGTAGTATGTTTATATATGTATAATTATGTGTGTACGTACATTTCAATGCTCGAGGTGTCGTTAGATTCGTCTTCAGTTAATGAGTGTCATAGGCTATTTATTTTGTTGTAATAATAATAATACGAATCTCGCAAAAATAAAGAATGCGCTTTTTCGTAATAAATAAGTGATTTTACTAGCGTTATCTATTTTAATGCGTATTTATAACATTTTATACCGATTTCACGCATATTTTTTCACAAAAAAGTACACTCAACGGCGTATCAAGCGTAACGAAATCTTAAGTTAGAATGACAAAACCGCTTTTCTGCAGTCGGGTAATTTGTTTTTCTTTTAGTATAGATACTTGTACCTCTATACTATATACCACCTAGCTCATTCATTAAGATACAATTTCATACTTTTTTTAATTGTGATAATTGGTTTATCAGGATGCCAGTGAAGTTCAATCAATTGTATTTTTTTTTCAAGGTTGTCTGAAAAATAAGCTTTTCGCGATAAGGCTGTATGTTGTTAAGTATGTTAGCAAATAAGTATTTTTTAATTAATTAGTGTTTTAGCTAAGATGTAAACAATCAAGAGTTTGTCTAAACATATCCGTTATTAGAATGGACTTTAAAACTAACTCTGACTAATCGGACACTGGATGATATGACCCATTGGATATTTTGGGAGACTAGACGTTTTGGCCCACTTAATTTAGTAACAGAGGGTCGAAGAGGTAACGAAAATTGCCGTAAAGGGGTTAGGGGAACGAAGTAGAGGGCCCAAGAGGAAGTTCCCTTTACCAATAGATGAATTTTGTTCTATATACTTAGTGCTAAGTCGATTTTAAATTTTCAATTTTAATTTTAAAATTTCAACTAAGTACATTGCTACTATAACCAAACTACCTTCGACCTTGTACCTTCGACTTAATCTACAAAGTGTCTTAGGCGTCTTAATTATGGACACACTAACACATATAATATACAGACCACATATCTACATGCACGTACAAGTAGTAAGTAGCACATATATATGTACATATTTCTGACAATAGATATATTTTTTAGAAACAATTTTTGTTTCTTTTATTAACTATTTATTGTATCTAGCAAAAACACTTGTACAAAGTTATATGTTTGCGCACATAATTATAATCTTTTTCTACATCCTGAATATATTCATCTTTCGCCTCTTCCGTCACCATTATTTTCAATTGTTTACGATAATAGTCCAATCGTATAGTACAAATAGGCACTTGTATTTCTACCTTTTCAAATGTAAGGTTTAACGAAATATCAGAATATAAGGTAAACGTACAAAATCGGCCGGATCACTTACAAAGTGGAGGTCACTTCGAAATAATTACGCCTTCGATGCACTTGGCTACAGCTTGCAGCCTGGAGGCATGTCATTAATGATACAACTCATTAATTTATCTTATTCGTATTTAACGTACTGAGTGTTCAGACAAACGAATTTTTCACTTTGCCGCAGCACCAAAATATAATGCGAGTATACCTGTCTGTGCTGTCAAATAAAATATTTCTGGGATTGGTGTTATCGGATATTGAATTTTTTCCTTGTCCATACAAATAAGCCTGAAATTTGTAGGTACCAAATTTCGTAACGATTAGTTCACCCGTTTAGTCCTGAAAAGGTAACAATAGACAGACAGACACATAGTTACATTTGCTTTTATAATATTATTTAGGACTGCATGCTCGCTGTCCAGCGGCGATCGGCGAGCGTAGTGCTGAAGGCCTCGGTCAGTTCATATCATATAGATCCAAATTCTATTATGAAGTTGCTAAGGCTGACCAAGGGAAGTTTAATAGGTACAATTCTACAAAACTGTAATACATCATGTTATAGTTTTTTCAGATATTTTACTTCCGTCAATAAAATAAGATAATTATGATCATTTAGGATTCAAGTAAAATGTACAAAAAAATAATAGCATTGTGTTTATTACATTGAAATACATACAAAATAATAGTTTTTACCAAATTTACTAGGAATATAGTACAAGTTGAAAAAAGAGAGATATGCGATCACGAACACAATGCTGAACCCAAGTCACTAAACCGACAGATTCTGTCAGTTAATTAGTAGCTAAATTTATTAGTAGGTCTAGGTAAAAATCATATGAATGCTATAGTATTTGTTATTAACTCAATTGAATTGAAGGTATATATTGAGTATTACAACCGACAGCCCAACCGAACATCTTGTATTAATAATTAATCAGAGCCATACGTACTACAGAGGATATTTAAAGCAGATAAAAATAAAGTAAGGTGGTTATCATTGCACGTCGAGGAAAATTTTTTGAACGATAGCTGTCAGTTATTTTATCCATTTTTAATTTGATTACTGGTTAACATAATTATTCAAGTTCTTGACAGGCTCATGAAAATGTATCACATTATTTGTTGACAGCTCGGCTTTTCGAGAAAAATATATGTACTTCATTCAAGTTCATTTTTAAGAAATAAAATATAAGCTAACTTTGCGGCGATGATGTTCCAAGCATTTGGTCCAAACCGTATGTAGACTATTTATGAGTAAAATCATATTTTCTCGAAAATTTTACTTATTTACTTTATGACTCTGACGATTAGGTTGCAAAGGATGATTATACTATAATGATGATTGTATAACCAACTGGACGAATCAGACTCAAATTCTTCGAAGCCATAATATACATAGTTACGCTGAGCAGTATAACTGATTGTAGTTTTAGTCCAGTTTGTTATACCGTATGTTTGGTGGTAAGGTGTGATGAGATACATACAATGTGAGAGAAAAAATGTGTTACCAATATAATTCGTAAATTATGACAGTTTTTTAAATTATTATTTATGTCCGTCTCCATTTTTGAAGTCGGTTAAAAGTCTAAGCTCCTAAATATCTTAGCTGCTCAATAGTAAATACAATAAGTATCTACAATCTTATAATTTTCAAGGCTACAGTGAATAGATATCTTCTAGATCGACGACATCCATCCTCGGCCATACCGTCGCTTAACATCAGGCGAGTTGGTGGTCAAACGTGGATCTATCTTGTATATAAAAAAAGTACTCGTATTAATCGTTTGTAGAGTATTTGTTCTGTTAACTAATATTCCCCGGTACATTTAGTTTGTTGTCTCCTATGTTCCTATGTTATGTGATAGTTGCATAATATCATCAAGAATGGGATTTCCTGTGGAATAATAAGAGTTATGGCGTCGAAATAACAAAGTTACATGCGGTTGTGTAAAGCTGGATATAAACACAATAAATGCTGAATATAACACTCGTAACAATGTCATTATACGTTGAGTTATTTAATTTAGAAGAGCTATGTTGTAATCCAAATTTAATAATATAAAGTTGTACTTTGTAAAGATGTTTATAAACTCGACAAATGGCAAATTTGGAAGCATGATGCCAACATTGGCCAACATCAAGAAAAAAAAGATGTTTATTAGGTGCAATCTACTATGTAACCGTCCAACATTGGTAATATTTTTGGAAATTGTTCCAAAAATATTTTTCTAATAGGAGACTACAAGTTTTCTGGGTGCTGACATAAGCTGACATAGATATAATATTTATATGACAAAGTTAGCTAATAAACATACAGCGTATTAATATCGTATGATATGATATCGTGTTACACCAAGGGAGTCAGTTTGTTACCCGTTGAGATCATTTCGAAAAATAGCTTCAACGAATAAAAATGTTACTAGGTATATGGGAAACAAATCTTCCTAGTAAGTAATGTGACTCGTACCATGTTGGGAAATCGTCAAAATCTGACAAACTTCTTTTTTTTATTAACCCTTTTTGTACACACTGTCCCACTGCTGGGCGCGGACCATCTTCTCATTGTGAGAAGGGTAAGGCAAACTTACCCGTACTTGGCCACACTGGCCAAGTGCGGGTTGGCAGACTTCACACACCTTTCAAGATCATTGGGAACTCTCAGACATGTAGGCTTTCTCACGATGTTTTCCTTCACCGTTTGAAGTTGCCGGCAATCAACAATACGCACATAACTTCGAAAAGACAGAAGTGCGTGCCGCGGGATTCGGACCCAGGACCTGCGGATCGCAAGTCAGACGGTCTCCCGACTAGGCTGCCGGAAACTTTGCTACAATGAAACAAAATATCATATACAAAATATGTACCTATTTAATTAACAAGTATTGTCATCATCATCGGGTACATTTCGGTGAGTTTGCATCTGCTCTACGTGTTCTTAAGTCATTTTCTGCCCATTTTCCTATCGGGTGGCAAAAAGCACGAAAAAACGACATCATTTCATGGTGGAATTAGAGGATATTCCAAAACTCGGACAGTTTATTGTGCGTACCGCCAAAATGTAGAATACGTTTCCTTAATGGGCTTTTCCGGAAAAATAATATAATATGTCTTCAAACCGTGAATGAATAGGTTTTATCTAAGCAACCGCGCTCCATCGTAGACCGTAACGATTGCGTCAGATCAGGCTAGCTAACGGTCAAGCACAAATATGTTTAAAAAAAAGAATAAAAAAGTGTTTAAGCTAGATATTAAATATGTTAAAAAAGAATACATTAATATTTTTTATTTAAGCTAGATATTAATTTAAAACGATACAAATCATCCAATTATATCAAATCCCGTGTCTGCGTTGACAATCTTCATTAAAAAGGAACGCTAATTGTTCATAGACTACCTGTTGCACATTATGGCTGCACTTTGGCAATGTGGCCGTCACACGACATAAGTGCACCAACCCACACCATCGATCAACCCAATCTAGCCCTTATTTTGTAGTGATTAGGTACACAAAATCTGCATAAATAAATTTGCCAGTCAGTCTAGCCGTGGCCAGTGCGTGTGAGTGACTCGCAGATTTCTCGCTCTATTTATAATCTAAGGTATAAATCACGTTACAACAGTTTTTTATGCTTTTTAACGTCGCATATTTTAAAGTGAAAGACTGTGTGGGAATATGGACGGTAAGAGATGTAATCTGCTTGAATTTACTACGTCTTTCACGGATTGTGGAGGAGGAAGAAATGTGGAATTGGAATAGGCGCTTGTTTGGCTATTTTTTTATAATTATTTTTGGGAGAAAATTAAGATTCACACTGACGTCTTTCTTTTCAGACTTAATACTCACCGTGTTATCTTTAAGATTACATCATTAGCCACGGAACCCTACCATATGCATGTTTCAACACGGTCTGGGCTACTTATTTATTATTTTGGTACGGAAAATTAAAACGGGAGTATAAAATCTCGACCTTTCGCATAGATCGAATTCTGCGGAAAACGCCTACGCATTCCTGCATCTAGCGCAATTCGGTATTTTACAGTCTAACAACTTCATCAAAGTAGAATTAGAATAAACACATTCCTACCATTTAATGTTGCTTCATTCTTAGATATTTCAATAACTTGTATTACCAAACTTTGCTAATCAGAGCATGTAACAGTAAATTATTTTATTTACTATCTTGTTTGAACAATTTACGTATGATATTATGTTCATACGAGTAGTTGTTTCACCCGCGTAGTGATGACAAACGATGACGATGGTGATGATTAAATGTAGCATTTGTCCGTCACGTTGTTCGAAGCTATCTCTGTATCAAATTTCATAATAATCGGTTCAGCCGTTTAGAGCGTGAAAAGTAACAAACATGCATCGTAATTTCGCTTTTATAACATACATATATAGTTACTTACCTACTTACTTTTTAACGAAAAACAAAATACAACTAAGAAAATTTTTATTTATTGAAATAACTATTTTCTTAGTTCTATTTCATGTTGTCACAAATCTTATTTATACTAGACTAATATGTTGTTTAGAAGATATATACGGGAACACATTACATTAGAGCTAAATTGTGCCTACTAGATAAATAAATAAATAAATATTTGTGGACATTTCACACAACACCATCTAGCACAAACTAAGCAAAGCTTGTACTATGGAACTAGATGGCTAATAGAATACATATATACTTTTTTTTACCGAACACGCTCGTGTCCGAATGTCAATAAATACCCCAATTGGCCATTTTTGCGGGATTCTGTGTAATTAGCAGATTTCGGCTTACGTTTTAGCCCCCATAGCAGAAATTGCAGCAATTTATAATTTTTTTTTTTTATAAGCTCTGTTTGTACAAACTGTCCCACTGCTAGGAACGGGTCATCTTCTCATTGTGAGAAGGGGTAAAAATATATGCTGTCATAATATATTAAAATAATATCCCAGAAATTGGTGTTTTTGCACGAGGGGTGTTAAAAGTTTGACGTGTGTATCTAAACATCTGATGTGTATATCTGTGGCATCGTAGCTTTCAAATGGATGGACCGATTTTGATTTAGTTTTTTTTGTTTGGAAGAGTTTAGTTTTATCTAAATCGGCTCAGTCGATCTTTATGTCAGGTTATTAAACTGTCTAAGATTGTATTGCAGTATAAGCAGTGGCAGTGTTGGCTGTGATTTTGCATTTTCTGCAGTTTAAATAGCAAATTTTAGACAGGAATATAGCAGGATCGGAGATTTATATCTGGTCATACTGCGTCGGTTTCGAATCACCGTATCCAGCATCCATAGCTCTAATAAATCTAATAATCTCGTAATTGAATAAAAAGTTATTCAATTTCAATTATTAACAATTGCGGAATACTAAAATAGATTATGACAGAATAACGACATCGGCTGTAAATAAAGTAGGTATAATTAACAAGGATTCAGTGTTAATACCATCAAATTACAAAAACCAGTGCGAGGTCGCCCGGCGCCGGCGCACCTTCAATAAAGAAGGTATGTTCGACATTCAGACGATATGTACGAGATGTAATTGATATGTATGCATAATTAGATGTTAATATGCTTAATTGCATTTTGTACGGCTATTTGAAGCGGAAGTACCAGTCTGTTTACTCCATGTATTTTATAGATTTCTGCTCATTTGTATATTCGGGTCGATTTCAATACCGAGCTAGTTTCGATCGGGATCGGGATTTGCATGAAGTGCCGAGACTAAAAATTTGAGTAAAGAGTCCTAATACATTCTATTCGCGACCATAATCGGTAAATTCTAAACATAAGTGTAAAATACATCACAGATATGTAAAACCCCCCGTCATAAAAAAACAGGTATACAGATTTTCTTGAAACAGCTAAGAATACCTCATCCAGTCCTATTTCAAACAAAAAACTGAATCAGAATCGGTCAAAAATCATTTGTTTGGAAGCTACGTTAGGTACCACATACATACATACACAAACATACGTCAAACTTATAACTTCATGCAGGGGAGTTATAAGTTTGACGTGTGTCGGTGTGTCAGGTTAGGGATTAAAAATATAAGTAAGTGTCTATTTAGATAAAGAAATATAACGGCGAAAAATGAGAACTGACTTTTTGATTGAATAAAATAATGAAATAAGGACAGCGGCGCCCTCAGTGCTCAATGCGGTATTGACCGCGTTAGTTTTGAAACAGAACAGACTCTATCGACGACAATTTCATTTTCGGGAGACTTACACGAGAGCGAAGGAGTTTCAACTTGGCCAATTATTACGAACTTCTCGGCATTATTAATATGATAGATAGATAAACTATATTGTACACTATTAAACAAAAAAAAAACAGAGAAACTTACAAAAACTAGTGTGACAACCGGCGGCCTTATCGCTAAAAGCGATCTCTTCCAGGCAACCGTGCATAGTTATAAAAACTCCACTCTAAAAAAATCAAAGTCAGCGTCTACTATGCGTAAACTCGAGTAATTTACGTTATTATAGTGATAAATCATTTTCTCATTCATATGCATAAAAACATGCGAGCAATAAAACTTCATGCTCAGTTTTTATTGCCCTAAAATTATATCAAGCAAATTATATGTGTGATACATTAACAGATCATTTAAATGGAGCGTTGTAAAATAATTGAAATATGGACCTGACCAAATTTTTGCACGTACGCGGTTAAAGACCATATTATATATAAGCTTAGAATGAGGGCGCTAGCATTGCATTTTTGAAGAAAACTGACAGTTGTCAGTTAACGATTTTAGTTCTCCTTTTGCCTACTTGAAGAGGTAAGTTTGTATCGTAGCTGTGAAATGGCCTAATCTAACTTCTAAGCGAGGTGAAAATTACGCAATTCGAAATATATTTTACGAGTTGTAATGTAATAAAAATAAATGTTACGCAATGTTGCTTTGTTGTAACAATTTGTTCTTCTCTTTCTTTAAACTATAACATTCCTCACAATGTTTTTTTTTCTTTACATTATAGATTACGATTGACCACCAACTCGTCTGATGTTAAGCGACGGTGTGGCCGAGGATGGAGCTCGTCGATCTAAAAGATATCTATTCACCCTAGCCTTGAAAATTCCAAGATTGAAGGTCTCAGGAAACAGAGATGGCGGCAACGAATTCCATTCTTGTGCAGTACGCAACAGGAATGTGGATCGATATCGCTGAGTACGGATTGTGATAATGTGATGTAGTTGTGCTCTTAATAATAGAGTAAACATTTATGGGTTCGCCACTATCGGAAATTATTCACGGACCATATTGGAACAACACAAGTATAAAAAAATACTATTCGCTATTTTTGAAGTGTTTTCATGTAGATTAAGATCTACAAAGTAAAAAAAAGAAAAAACCAAAAAAACCGAAGCCAAAGGACGGACAAATAGCTAAAATAATCATAGAAATTTGCTAATATTTTGGGATAGTGCAGTCTTCTACTCCTAGTATTACGAGTATTCTATTGTATTCCTTCTCATAAGACTATGAGAATGTGCAGCAATGTACAAACCTTTTGAATGACTATAAGTACAAGCGAATTACGTGAAAATAGACTTACCAAGCCTATAGCTAAAGCCTTTTAAAACAACTAATATTACCATAGGCATTGGTAGTCCAGCGTTTTAAACGTCTCTCATCATCATCATCTCAGCCACAAGAAGTCCACTACTGGACATAGGCCTCTCTCATCCAAAAAAACTCTGGTTGGAAGCGGCCTGTATCCAGCGTCTCGTTACATAAAAACTCACGCCTTTTTTATCCAACTGTGGCAGAGGGAGGGGTAGGGCGCAACTTTTCCAAGCGTGTGTATATTTCGACTTCAAAATAGGGGAATCTGAATTCGGTTGTATTTTTTTAAATGTTGATTTCAAAATTTCTTTCGTTTTTCGTCTGAAAGGTTACTTGTAGATTGCCCTCATAGAAATTTCATCAAAATCGGTGTAGTAGTTTGGTTTTTAAAACAAAATAAATGAATATACTGAGATAAAAATATAGCAAGTATAAATACAAGTGGCGGGAAGACGCTGGGTGCAAGCCGCTCCCAATCGGTCTTTTTGGAAATCCATGGGGGAGGCCTATGTCCAGCAGTGGACTTCTTATGGCTGAGATGATGATGATGATGAAGTATAAATACAAAGTCGAGCGTTTAAAAAACGCCCGTGGGTAATTTTGTTAACACGTTTACAGCTGTCGATCTGATCTGATATTACTACAAAATTACTGCGCAACATTACAGAAGTATGCGGCACTGTACTGCACTAGATTATGTTGTATTATTATCATAATTCCGTACTTATGGCTTATTAAGGCAACAGTTTCGGGAGCTGTTTTAAGGATTGGTTAACAACTTAAACTGACACTAATTATTATGGATATAGTATGCTAGAAGCAGTTTTAAAGGTGTCCACACACTTGACCTATGTAGGTATGAAAAGAAAGTGGCCGGGTTAAGAGGGGATAGCTCAATTTAATTAGCAATGCTACTGGCCAAGTTTGCAATGTGTATATTAAGTTAGGCATTCCGCATCAAAACAGACAAGGTTAAGGCAGTATAATTTTTAGTGCCTGAGCGACCGAGCTCCGCTCGGATTTTTTGTCTGAAAATATGGGAAAATCCGGGTTCAGTAAAAAATGATAGCTTTTTAGCCGACTTCCAAAAAGAAGGAGGTTATCAATTCTGTCTATATGTTTGTTCACCGATTACTTAGTCAATTGTGCATTGATTTTGACGATTCTTTTTTATTTGGTAGGTCATCTCATATTTCAAAGGTGGCTGGTGGTTTCAAAGGCCCATATAAATTTTATCAAAATCGACGCAATATTTAGTTTTTATAACAAAATAACTGATAAAATATTATCCAAGTGCCTGTAGTAAAGTGAACAACAAGTCGCGTATGTATTGTGTTGCGTATTTTGAAGTCGGTTTTTTCAGTTTTTTAAACTATAATTATTAAATTGATAGAAGGGTAATTGATTGTAAGGAAACGGTTCCAACGATTTTCTTGAAATTTCTAGCAAATTCTCCCATACCATAGAGAATAAGGCTTAAAGTATTAATATTTATTAGTGGATTAGTATATTTAAAATTATAATGACATATTATTTACATAAAACTAAAAAATCCTTAGAACTAATAGAGAACGTGTTGATTATTAAAATAAAATAAAAAATAAATATTGATGGACATTTCACACAACACCATCTAGCCCAAACTAAGCAAAGCTTGTACTATGGAACTAGATGGCTGATAGAATTCATATATACTTTTTTTTTGTAAATATATACATATGATACATAGAAACATCCAGACACAGAACAAACATCCATGCTCATCACACAAATGGTTGTCCTGGGTGGGGATTGAACCCACGACCTTTCAGTTCAGCAGGTAGACGTAAACACACTACCAACTGAGCCACAAGGCCAGTCAATATTATTATTATTATTATTGAACCTACATTTCGTCACATACTCGTATTATTTGACATTTTTAATTATTTGTATGATGCTGTGTATATGTTTAGTCAACACTATATGCAGCCGTAATAAAAATTATTATTTTGATGCATATGTACGAGACATATTTTTTTTACCTGATTGCGCAGAGGGTAGGTAGCGTTTTTCGGGTGTTTGTATGTATTTATTTATATATATTATGTGTGTGCGTACACACATAATATATATAAATAAATACATACTATATTATTCTTCTCTTAATATATATACTCAGTAGATGATGAATGTGCACAAGAACTTCACGACCTAATTCCACCCATTTGAGTATATTCCTGTAGTGACAGGACAAGCAGAAAGTCAGCGCATTACCACTCATTTCTCAGTGGAATGCCAAAAATCCGTACTCAGCGATATGGGTCCACGTTCAGGAACTTTGCAACCTTTTTGTTTAACCGTTTTCTGAGAGCTACAATCTTGGAATCTTCAAGTCTAGACTGAATAGATACCTTCTAGAGCGACGAGTGCTGTCCTCGGCCACACCGTCGCTTAACATCAGGTGAGTTGGTGGTCAAACGTAAATCTAACATAAAAAAATGGTTGTCTGTCGGTTTACGGATGATAATTTTACGTGATAACATCACGATAACGTGCCTCTCTATCGCTTGTTCCGCGCTCTCGCTTGCACGCTCGGCTCAGGCGGAACGTGACAATGAGTCATGTTTTTTCGTGCGTGCAGCCGGCGTTCATCGATTAATAAAACGTTATCACGTCAAAAAATTATTCACATCATCAGACGGTCAGTTGCTTAGCTGGAAGAGACAAATAGAATGTATAACAACATTAACGCAGGCTATAAAATACAGGCCTCAATTATCTAAAATCTAAATAGTTTTAGTGACTATAACAGATGCAATGATTAAGCTACTTCAGCCGCCGATCGAAATGAATGGCATTTTGCATATCTTTGCTTCTGGTTAAGTGATTTCGTGGTATCTCGACATCTGAGTGTGATTCGTAATTGATTGTAAGTATAGATACTTAACTTTGTAAGCAAGTGTAACTAGAATAAATTATGAAGATAATATGTACGCCCATTGGTACACTGTCTGATACAAGAATTATTGATTTTTAAGAGCAAGCGACAGTGGCGTTTTCCCATACAAACGAATTCCTAAGTTTTCTCCTTGGAAAACGACTCTAGATGATAACTTATTATGTTATAAAATGTATTAATGCTTAAACTATGCCCCTCCATTTTATTTTATTGAATATTTTATTATTATTAGAACTAGGAGCCTCTGAAAGTCGATAAAATTGGCAATATTTATTCCACCATCTTCACCACCCCTAGCACCAATTTAACGAGAATCTAAAATAAAATACGGGCAAAGAAAAACTATTTCTTGTTATAATCTTGAAAAAATTAAGAGGATCCGTTTTTTTCCTCCTAAGGAATTGTTGACAGACTTCAAATAAGAGGGAAGTTGTAAATTAGACTCTTTTTACCGACTTCAAAATGAAGAAGGTTAACAATTCGGCTGTATTTTTAATGTTTGTTTTTCTATTGTTTATTAGGATCAACAAACAGTACAAGGCTAATACATTAATCGATATGAAGCATAGTTTGCTGATGTACCAGCAACGTTGAACACAGACTAATTATTAGTTTGTTATCGCATAACTACGTAATTTATCAGCCAAATAAAAAAAAAAAATTTGCTTAAAAGGCTATTGGTTACCTACTTTTAGATTAGACCCATATAATTTTATCAAAATTGGTTCAGTAGTTTGATTTTTAAAGCAAAATGGCTCAATTCGAAGTCGGTTTTTTTTTTTAACTATAATTATTACATGTTCCGCATATCTTTGATGTTTGTGAATCTATTTTAATGATTTTTGTGAAAATATAGAAAATTTGAAATGACATATTCGAATTTACAACATTAGAGTAAATAAACGTCTTTGTAAATAAATCTGCGTACTCCAGCCTCGACCACCCCATAACGTCGTTACCTACCAATTAACCTAAAGTTGGTGGTCAAAACTAGAGTCTAACCCAAGTTACCTATAATAAATATTTGGGGGACATTTCACACAACACCATCTAGCCCAAACTAAGCAAAGCTTGTACTATGGAACTAGATGGCTGATAGAATACATGTATACCTACTTTTTTTGTGAATATATACATATCATACATAGAAACACCCAGACACAGAACAAACATCCATGCTCATCACACAAATGTTTCCCCTGGGTGGGGATCAAACCCACGACCTACAGCATAGCAGGTAGGCATACTACCAACTGAGCCACAAGACCAGTCAAAACTGCGATTGTGGCATTTGAGGCAAAGTATTATTAAACAGCCTATATTTAAGATAATGACCTCCAAAATCTTCGAATCAACAAAAACTAAGGGGAAAGGAATCCCAAATGCCAACGGTTAACGCAAATCAAATAATAAAAGGTCAAACGTATTTTTAATGCATTACATACAATAAAATCTAGCCTTAAATAAGAGCTACCTATACTTATTGGATTTCTTTACTTTTTTGTACCTTACAGGAATGAAATACTTGATTGGAAGAAACTTTCTTTGCGTAAGTTTTCTTTACTAGGAACAGAACTAATGGGGAAAAAAATCCCCGTAGTTCTGTCAACAGAACTACTCAACAGAACAGGTGGGAGTAGACGGAATTTAATTACTTAGAAAACTAACCGGGGGGTTAGTTTAGTTTAGTTAGCCGGTTTGTATGAGGGGGGGGGGGGGGGGCTCATACAAAACGGCTGAAGATAAAACATAGCTAAGAACACTATCGATCAAATCTCATAACAAACAAAAAAAACTATCTGTCTATTCATTTGAGAGCTATGATGCTACAGACAGACACATAATATACACACGACCCCTCTTGTTTGTCTGTGGGGTGAAAAATAAAGACATGCGTACCGTGCGTGCGCGTTGAAATAACCACGCCCACTCCATCAAAAACCAGTCAAATACCGGGATGTCATTTCATAATTTTAAAAATACAAAAGCAAATTAATGATAGCGTCCTGCAATCAATCAATGTTGTTAATTGTTCGACAAAAATATCGCCCCTACTCTATTTGGACATTAATCAATTTGTTTATCGGACGAAATTATCTAACACCTGTCTCTACAACCAACGACAAAGACAGAACAGGTCGGAGACTTCCACCTTGTTATTGTTGTGATAGATCGCTTAATATTGTGGTTACAAGCTTCGACCCGCGGTTACACTCACATTTACTCTTTTACGTTATTTTACATTTTCAATATAATTTAAAAAACTAAAGCAACCGACTTCTCATGGATGCCATTGTCAGAACTGGACCAAATTGAAATGGGACTACACTGGAAGCACCAGCTTTCAAATAAAAAAATAATCATCAAAATCGGTTCACCAAGTCGAAAGTTCTGAGGTAACAAACATAAAAAAAAATACAGTCGAATTGAGAACCTCCTCCTTTTTTGCAGTCGGTTGAAAAATACGAGTCACTCACCGCTCACGTCTGTTTTGAGTCGAAATAACTGTAAGATATATCCTAGGAAATAGATTTAAAGACACTCATTAAACCTATATCTCGGGAAAGTCCCACTTCGAAAGCGTATTCGACACTTTTATATACAGTACGTCCGATAAAAGTGGAATTAAAGCGTTTTGTTCGTGTTTTAATTTAACATGCAGACAAATGAAAAGAGACTTAGGTATTTTCGTATATAATAATAGAGTAGGTAATCAGGTATGTCATAACATTTTTACTTAGCAATAAATCAAATTTTCTTACGCGGAGACAGATTATATTGACGCTAAAATAAATATATGTATTTGTGTCCTTTTATGCTTTTTGCTCTTGCATTACGGATATTTGAATGTGTAGGTGTTAATATTGTTTATATATACCCAACTGCCCAAAAAGGAGTGTACGTGGCGAATACGGTGGTATGTGAGGTGTCATTAAATTCGTCTGTAGGTACCTTCTTATGGTGGTTGGCAATATTCTGGCAACCTCGGATTAAACCGGAAACTTCACTTACGATTTCATACGACAAATACAATGTACTTAAACTATGTCTGTCTCCAGGTTGTCAGCTATATCTGTAGCAAATTGTCCAAATTTCATAACAATTGGTTCAGCTGGTTGGCCGTGTAAAGGTAACAAACAGACAGAGAGGCAGAGTTAATTAGGTTTTATAATATTAATTATATCATCAACATAACCTTCGTTTTTTATCACTATGCGAGTGAAACCGTGGGGCACACCTAGTTATAATATAAATTATAATATGTAAAATTACGATTTTAGACTATGATTTGGACATAGGCCTTTCCTATTGGCCGCCATTCAGCCCAATCCTCAGCTTTCCGTTTCCAACCACCAGAGAAGGTTACTTATGGTGTAAATACCAAAACGAAAGAATGAATGAATGAATGTGAATGAATCGGATGAACGACTAAGGGATGTATCAAGGTGACAGATGTCATTGTAGATCATTGTTTTTGCATTTCTATGACAAGACAAATACACTTTTCGTTTGATCGTAAACACCAGTAAACCAGTAGACCTTCTTTAACTTATACTCCTACGATCTTATTTAGATTGTAACGAATTCTAGAGCATTCCGAAAATAAATCAGTTTTAACACGCACTAAAACTACTGCAATGCAAAATTACAATTTAAAATATATGTATTTGTTGAATATAAGTAATTTGCGCACTGCCCCAGGCGTCGACGATTAAATTTGATTTAACATTCAAGTACAATCAATTATTCTAAATATCGACTTGTTTTTTTTTTTATTAACGATGCTTACGGCAATATGAAGTAGGTTTTTAGCCGACTACGTAAAAAAGGCAGTTTACGATTTTAAGAGAACTGTTACCGTTTCGATGATTCTTTTTTTATCTGATTTACATCATAAATTTCCATGCCTCAAAAAACCATAATACCGTAGAGACAAAGCCATTCATGGTTCGAACGGTATAAAAAAAAAGAATTATCGAAATGTTTAGGGTTTAAAGGTAGAAAATAGTTCTCCTGTTGTATGAAAAACTCGTAATTTGTTGACAAAAGATCGAGCGACAACGTTTATCTTAAAAGGTACATATATATACCGGTCGGTGTGTGTGGGTATGTGTTCTCTAATATAACCGTATGATAAAAGTAAAGGTAAAAAGTTTGTTTTAGTTTCCATTATAATCATCATCATCATCTCAGCCATAAGAAGTCCACTGCTGGACATAGGCCTCCCCCATGGATTTTCAAAAAGACCGATTGGAAGCGGCTTGCATCCAGCGTCTTCCCGCCTCTTGTATAAGGTCATCTATCCATCTCGTGGCTGGTCTTCCTACGCTGCGCTTGCCGGTGCGTGCGACATAGCACAGCGGATTAGCAAGATGAAGTGGCAGTGGACAGGGCACATAACACATAGAACTGATGGCCGATTGGGCCGAGAAGTTTTTTACCTCAACATTTTTTCCGAAATAAATGTGAGAAGTTTGGTGTCAAAAGGATGATTCAATTTCCAAATATGTAAAAAAAACGTAAGGTAAGGAATACTCATTATTTACAAATTTTACAGTTAGAATTATAATATGTTGTGATCGAGTCTTAGTTTTTCTACCTATAGCTCGTTAAATACTCGTTATTAAAGTCTCTAATGAAGTGACAACCTTTAACACTAATTTGGAAATGTCACTTGTGTCTACATAAATTACATAAAAATGCATGCAGTACAAAAAGTTTTAAGTCATCTCGGTCTCGTCTCGCTCTGTTTATAACCGCGCATTTGGCCACATAAAGCGAGAATACTTTTTTTTGGGTTCCGTACCTCAAAATAAAAAAACGGAACCCTTATAGGATCACTTTGTTGTCTGTCTGTCTGTCTGTCCGTCCGTCCGGGTGTCAAGACCTTTATCTCGGGAACGCGTGAAGGTATCGTGTTGAAATTAAAACTATATACGCAGATCCATAGTATCTTGCTGCAGAAAGAAAAATAAAATTTCTCAGTTTTCATCAAAAAAAGTTACAGCCGAATATGTAGTAAAAATTGCACATTTCGGCACTCACAGGGGAACCAAAACCTATGGGGTACTTCCCGTCGACCTAGATCTATGAAATTTGGCAAAAAAGATTGTGTTAGAGTACACATATAGGAAAAAATCCGAAAACTGGACATTTTTAATTTAATCACAAAAAAATAGTTTCTACGCAAGGAATGAGGATCCAAATTTTAAAGTTCTTAAGCTGTATCATGTGGGGTGTCATATGAAAGAGCTTAATTAGCATAAGCTAGAACAGGTTTTTTTTACGATATATATATTTTTTGGAATAAGAAGGAAAATATAAAAAAAATATGATTTTTCCCCCTTTTATCTATTAGTTTGTACGGAACCCTCAGTGGGCGAGTCTGAGTCGCACTTGTCCGGTTTTTTTTTTTATCAGCCCTGTTTGTACAAACTGTCCCACTGCTGGGCGCGGGCCATCTTCTCACTGTGAGAAGGGTAAGGCTAGGTCTACCACGCTGACCATGTGCGGGTTGGCAAACTTCACACATCTTTCAAGATCATTGAGAACTCTCAGACATGTAGGTTTCCTCACAATGTTTTCCTTCGCCGTTTTGAAGTTAGCGGCAATCAACGATACGCACTTATCATCGAAAATACAGAGGTGCGTGCCACGGGATTCGAACCCAGGACCTGCGGATCGCAAGTCGGACGGTCTCCCAACTAGGCTGCTGGAAACTTATTGAAACCGAATACTTATTGCTACATATATATTATCTAAATTTGACGTTTGATATTATTTATATATTTGATATGATTCGTAGATAGGCTTATACTAGTACCTACATCTATATGATATCTCTTCCTTCGGCTTTTTTTTATTATTTCCAGCATTTTTATTTTTAACCGACTTCCAAAATGAAGGAGGTTCTCAATTCGACTGTATGTTTTTTTTTGTATGTTTGTTCACCGATTACTCCGCCAATTGGGAATTGATTTTAAAGTTGTTTTTTTTATTTGTTAGGTCTTACCTATGTATATACATTTTTACAAAATCGGTTCAGTAGGTACTCTCGGGTCTTCGGGTCTCTAGTTTAATTAAAAATCTTTAAGTTCGTCATTATTGGTATATCAGTATAGGTCTACCCATGACATTTTGTTCATGAATTTTGATTTAGACTTTTTTATTTTTTTTATTTAAGAATTTGAGCTCCACAGACTCCTGGGTCCGTGCCTTTTATAAGCTAATACATTTTTTTAAACTAAGTTTACATTATTTTTTTTTACTAGCATACAAGAGGAAGACGGTTAAAACATTAACACTTAACTACCATGCATGCGTGTGTACGCCGAGCAGTCCAGCTCCCGCAAGCAGCACCCGTTCACGAGTTGATGCATGTGCCAGCCATCGCTCTCCTCAACCATATATAACCAAATATATTCTATTCTATTCATATTTGAGAGAAGAGGACGACCCGCCACACGACGCCGCCGCAAGAAGAAGCCTTTAAGCGAGCGTGAGTGCTCTGGGTACACACGCTTTCCTAATACTATAACTATATTATAACTATATTAGACTTTATATCCATGTCATAATAACGTCATTGGCATGACGGCAGTTTTATGTTAGCATCATCACCAAGCGAGTGGAACCGCGGGGCACAATTAGTAGTACAATAAATTGTATCAAATTTCAAAGGTAACTATTTCAACAATTCAATTACTGAATCGTGGCTTGTTTTGATCTGAAATTAAGTTTAACGTTGTCGTACAATTCCAGGGTAGACATCGATTTAATTATGTGATTTACTTACTCATTAGGTATATTGAAGTACTCGGAAAACATAAAGAGGACATAGCTTACATTTCGTCATCATGTTTATCATTGTCATCAATTTTTACCCAACTGCGCTAAAAGGACGATTATTCGAACTATAATAATCCTTCTTTTAGCGCATTTGGGTGAACATAACTTTGTATTATATAATTATGTAAGTATTATAGTTAAAAAAAATACACAATTTCTTTAATTTGTTTACTTATAGTGCCTACGCTGCAATATTATGATAAAAAAATCTGTCTATAAACAAATATGCATTTGTTAATAAAAATTGTGAAACCCTTATCTCCACTCCTATTTATCCCCTAACTGAGCCTAGGCATATAAACTCCACTCAAGGCGCATATAATTTTGCAATAGTCATACAAATCGTCAAGATCAAGATAGTTTAAACTAATTTTCACTAATTGGTTCATACCGCGGCTTCCATTAACCTCTAGATCGTTGTCTACACCTACTTAATTAATTCCACTGTAAAGATAACCAAGAAATCATGTTCTTGCTTGTCGTTTGTTTTTAACCGACTTCCAAAAGAGGAGGAAATGCTCAATTCGATTTTATGTTTTTTTTTGTTTGTTTTGTATGTTTGTGCAGCAATTACTTCGCCAAATTGTGAATTGATTATGATGACTCGTTTTTTGGTTGGTAGGTCATATTTCAGAGGTGATCCCGTATAAATTTTATCGAATTCAGTTTAGTATTTTGGTTTTTATAACACAATAACAATAAATATGGCATCCGAGTAAATAAATTGCGTATTTTGAAGTCGGTTCTTTTAGTTTTTTTAAACTATATTTAATTGTTATCCAACTAGAAGTCCACTGCTGGACATAGGCCTCTTCCATGGATTTCCATAAAAACCGGTTGGAAGTGGCCTGCATCCAGCGTCTAGCGTGTCATTGCTTATTGTATACTAGCTAATAGACAATATGCAATGACCGTAAAATATTTAAAAAAAACATGTCTGGTTTGCGTCTGACCATCTACTGTGTTACGGTGTAAGTAAAATTAAATGAAACATAGTATCTTATCATTTATCAGTATCAACTTCTTTTTTTCTTCTTAATTTAGACCCAATTTTATAGTTTCTATTAAAATAGCAGCTAAAAGGCAGACGACTCGCTACTTACATGATAATCGATAATCGTTGCCTATGGATACTACAACATCAGTTACATCGCTGTTGTTTTGCTAGCCCGAAGAGGTGCTTACTTACCTACATAGTTTTTAAAGATCTCTTTGTTGAAGCTCAGCGGGAAAACTTCCCGTAGAAGGATATTCCACATTTTGCTTCGCGGAACAAAAATCCGGGTGAATTTGACTGTATGAGATTTTCAGTTACTTTTTGACGGCGAGTCTATAACGTCGCATACTCAATTGAGTAAATTCGGCATTAGTTGCGTGTTATTGTACAGGATCTGTCTTTAACAGGTTGTTAGGCAATTTACCAATGACCCTGAATTAATATTTAACGTCAATTAGTTACAACTTACCGTGTGTAAAAGGATCTAGGTTGAAATATTACCTGTAATAGTTAGTAACAAATTAGACTAATTACAACATATAGTAGGTTATTTAAATAGTTAACTTCCGCGTGCATTTTATCTAACTTATCAAAGTAAAGGAACAAGTCAATTTATTTGAGTGCCTGATCGACGCGACGCATGACCAAATGCTGGTGAGCATCTCGCCCAAGGCATAAACATTCCGATTTATCAAAAGCATCATCTTTTCGTGGTGAATATTTTCAAAGACTGAACGAAACGTATGGTACCAACTGCTAAGCTGTGGAATGCGTTTCTTGAGCTGGTCTTTTTTCCCGATACTTATGGGAAATAATGGGGAATTTGAGTGTATTTAAATCGTGTGGAATGAATGTACTTACAACATATATACGTTTTTTTTGTAAATATATACCATATGATACATAGAAACACCCAGACACAGAACAAACATCCATGCTCATCACACAAATGTTTGAAGTAAAGAAGAAAGAAAGAAAGGGGAAGCAAGGATACGGTCATGTAATTTGAGCGCACACCCGCCGAAATGAAGCACCGAAACGTAGCAAAAATTACAAAAAAAAATACCTAAAAAAATTACCAGAAACGCCACGCATAAGCGTGTAGTTTTCAGATGTTGCACATCACAGAGCTTCTTATTCTTCCTTTGGGCCCCCAAAAGAAGAATAAGAAGCTCTGTGATGTCGTGTCTTTTTCGCTGATATCTCTACCATTTGGTCCCTTTGGGGGAGGGGAACTATAATTGATGAGCTGGTGCCTCACTGTGAGATTTGAACCCATGACCTGCGGGTCGCAAATCAGACGGTATCCCAACTAGGCTGCCAAAAACTTCTGAATCTAAATACAATCTGGTAAAATCAAGTGTTCCAGAGAATGGAATTCTTTTCTGTCTTTTCTGTTTCCTGAAAGCTACAATCTTGGACTTTTCAAAGCTAGGGTGAATGAACTCCACAACCATCAGGCGAGCTGATGGTCTATCGTACATATTTTTAATAAAATAAAAGGAGATACGGGACGACCACTACTGGACATGTTCTTTACATTAGCAATAAGAGGAAATAATTAAGTTTTTATCGAATTACTTCTCATGCGCAGTGAAGTAAATCGCACGCGACGCTGGAATGTCGGCCTCCGCCACGACTTAATATTAATTAATTGTTCTACATTGTACACTTATACATTTTACCTGTTTATTGTTCACGTAGAATTATTAATTACAGGACTGTCAGCGAGTAGCGATGAAATTAATTTATTGACAATAAAATAGTATTTATTTTATTATTAGAACTGAGCCTGACTATAAAATTCTAGTAAAAACGTTCAAAATCGGTTCGAGCACGCGTGTCTTCTTAAAAGCGAGACAAGTTGAAATACTGAGGCTTAGACAAGTTGGGAAACGTTTCTATATATCTACAAGCGCTTCGAAATGAACTGTGACGTGCCGTCACGTGGCATTCCGTTTAGCTAGTGTCAATCTCATACATTTACTTTCTATTCTACTGCCGTTAACGAAATTAGAATGCAATTTGTCTAACCCCCTGGTTATAGCCCAAAACAAAGTAATGATTTCATGCTATGACATAATGTTATAGATTATTATCAGATCAAAATAATCGATTATTTCTTATAATGAGTCTATTAAAACTTAGTAATCAGGTATGTTGCAATGTTGATGTGATAGTTAAAATAACATATTGCTTCTAGGCAAAGAGATTGTTTACAGACCATTAACATTAATTTACAGAACCGACCATTAGTTTACAGAACGGATGACAATGATATTATGATGTATGATAATTTTAATACCAATAATTTTACGCGATTGCTCAAAAAAGAGGTTAATGTGTTCTGTGTGTCTGAATTAAATAATGTGCCTTTGTATGTATGTATTTTACATTGAATTTTCCATAATACCCTGTAACCTAGACGGCTGGACTGATTTTAATGTACGACGTAGCGTTATATTTAGCTTTTCCTCGTGAGTATCATAAGTAATTTTGTTTGTGGTTTTGTTTGTAGAAATATATCAAAACTATTTATTTGTCTAAAATGCAAGTCAGTAAAAGTAAGTCATACAAATTATTCGATTAACCCGCCCCGAATTGATCCAAGCGCAAAGGTGCCCATAATACTAGAACTTGGAGAAATCTATTTCATTCGTAAATATACTCAGAGAGGTAACGCTAGAGGAGGATAATAACCTAACCTCTATGAGATTAGGTAATAATTCTATAAAAACAACCGACAAACGTTACATTCTTTCGGAGTCGGGTAATTAAACAATCATCCCTCAAACAATCACTTGTCATATCTGTCGTAGAATCGATAACCGCTGCGTGGTAAACGCGTTCTAGAGTGGAGACCAACGGCCTTACCTAAAAACGTTACTTAACTTTAAGCAATGCTTAATATATTTTGTCAACTTCTCGCTGACACGTAATGACACTTGCGGAAAGAAGACAGAGAATTTAAGACGATGTTTAAAATTAAGTAACGTTTTTCGGTAAGGCCGCAAGTGACGGCAAACGTAGCGTACGAGTAACTTCGAGACACGGTGAAGTATCTAACGATATATACATAAAGCAGTTAGCAACGACTGCCACTGACGACGACGAAAAGTAAAGCTGAAAATACGGCCAAGAAGCGATCAATGGTATAGGTCTATGAACAGCAATTAATTATTCAACTACTTATATAGTATATTATTCTTTATTTCTTTAAAGGACAAGTAAAATCACACTATCTCGAATTATAGCTATTGTTTATATTAGTGCGTAGGTACTTATGTATATTATTATATTACTATTTATTATATTTTTATGTAGATGTTTACGTAATTTTATGTATGTTTATTATCTTTTAGGTATAAATTTATGGGTATGTAATATATAATTATATATATTTATCAATTATGTGTGTAAGTATATTAATTTGTTAAATATGTTTACTAATCATTCTTATTTAGTTGATCTTTTTTCTTTATAGGCCACTGTTTTTTAACATACAATTCCTGTCCTTGCATGGTTACCTGGAAGAGATCGCTCTAAGCGATAAGGCCGCCAATTAAAAACCTAGCCCTAAGTACTTAATGTTATCTTTGTTTGTTTTTTGTTATCATGTGGTTTTTAATAAAGTGTTATCTATCTATCTATCTATCTATCTATTTCACATTCCGCCGGATGTCCCGTAACAGGCCACTTTTTTGACACTTAGTCAGTCCATCTTATTAGCTGCGACCTAAAGGTCTTTTACCTTCCATTTTACCGGTCATAATTACATACTCCAGGCTGTACAGTTATTTCAGATCAAAGAATATCCATCCTTTTAAGCATTCCGCAGCATTATTGCGTTTATGGTTTCAACATGAACGCAATACCATTAATATAATACTATGTACTCGAGCAAATAATATTAAACCGTTACTTGATACAGATCGACCGCGCCCACTTCTACGGCCCACGTACAGTTTAACACAAAAGTGGTTTGATTTTTTTAGGAGATTTGAATCGAGATGCTCCTGAAAATGAGATACGTATTTAATCTCGGATTATTCATTACAAACACCACAATCCCACTGCGTCACAGAAAAACTTAGTTTTTTTAAGTATTATTATTTTAACTGTAATTAGTAAATTATTACTAAAACTGTAACATATCGTCGCTCGCATGACTAACGGTCCTATCTCCTTTTTCAAATAATAAAAATAGGTATTTAGAATGCAAATACGTTAAAAATATCAATGTGAAATTAAAATGTAAGCAACCTCTATGAAAGCTATCTTAAGGTATACAAAACATCCGATATTAATATTTTTGACAAATACAATCTAATTTCAGAACCAAAAAACGTTTGTCCTGGACTAATGACTGAAATGAGATAGGACATGCGAATGACGATATATCGATATCCAGAATAACTCTCGATACTATTCGGTCAAACGAGCGAGTACCGCGGCGGCCGAAGTCAGTAGTCGGTGGCGTCAACCGACTCAAGAGTAGTCTAGATGTGCATGTGTACCCTGAGGATGGGACTCTGACAGTCTCAAAACTAGTCAAAGATTCGCTCCTATGACCGAATAATTATCGTGAGTTTTTTTCCAGATATCAATAAAACCCTGATTCTTACTTAACTTAATATTATAAAAGCGAAAGTAACTCTGTCTGTCTCTCTGCAGTTACTACTTACTTTTTCATGAGCAAATCTGAATCCATTGTTAATAAATATGGTGCAAATATAGTTGACATCCTGGAGACGGGCATACGCTTTATTTTTCACCACCGTTTTAAATCACTGCGTGGGTGAAATCACAACAAACAGACTGGGAGACAGAGTTACTTTCTCTTTTACAGTCATCAGTTAGGATAGGATAACATACCTATTCACATAATACCTACTTTCCTACGTTTTACGCTATTGAACCGGCTATTAATTATGATTTAAGACAATGACTTTTGTAGCTGATAGTACAAAATCGTTATCAAACATTTCGCATTGTGTTGTACCTACTAGTTATTAGGCCCAAGACTCGGCAACTAAAGATAGTGAAACTTTCATCAGAACCACTTTCATTTACTGAATGCTATTTTTATTTAAAAGCTATGTTGGCGCTCCGACCCGATATTTGTCTTGGCCTCGCTTACCAAAAGGCGCTACTCTTCTTTTAGGTCGGTCATTTAAGATAACATATCTAACAAATTTAAAGTTAAAGGAGAACCTTTGAAGCATATCGACCAGCTTCTATTTAATAAAAAATATTTTTTTTTTTATTTTGATAGGTTGAGGACACTTTTAAGAGGGTAAAAAGACAGATGGGAAGGAGTCCAATGCGCTTTCAATTTATTACGAAAAAGTGCGTTGGGGGTTATCTTATCACTGGTTTGTATGTTCCATCTATGTATTACATCTAATTCCAAAACGCTTATGTGTTTTGGCACTGGAATCGACATCTTCCAGGAAAAGCGATATATGATTATTCTTTCGGATTCATTCTCTTCCCCTTATTTTTATGGTTGTAAGATTCAGATTCTCTCATTATAATTATTTTAAACCTTACCACTTTCAATAAATCAGTTTAAAACTATATCATTAATATTAATGTTTAAGTAATAATTGCAGTGTCACAAGTATTTTGCATTTTAATTAATCCCACCTCGAATTAATGATGTTCTTCTTGCAGTTCACAATTGACACTTGTTTCCTTTCATCTCGTTCTCTAGACATTAGAAAGAGCAAGACAAAATACCAATCGTTGCGGTTCAGTTTAAATTAACTTTAACTTTAAATTAACACGAATATAATTTAAATTTTACGATTTCCACAGCCAGATGCAAATTACCTTAAACTGCAAATATCTCAACAGGAAATGCAAGATGATAAGCATAGAGCTACGGAATAACTAATGCTTAGTACCTACTAAGATCTACTGCAGAGATAAGTACAAGTACTTGCTTTGCTTCTCGTATTACCCGACTTTCCAATAGATGTTAGCAAAATACATTCATAATGTTTTCAAAGGCTTTCGCGATTGAAACTCATTGTTATATTGACAGGCGTGCAGCTTCTATCCAAACTTATTTCAAACCATACAAGAAGATAAACGAGTTCTTTTGAATTGATTTCAGTAAATATTTTCCGTTCATTTCTGTACGAGCTGTAGGTACTAATGAAGCTTCAAAATTATCTTGTTTAAGGTGGGTACAGACTGGTGAAACGTAACATGAAATGTATCAGTCTACCTTTCATTGCATGTTCGATGCAAGCGTGGACGCATAGCGCGCTCTTACCGCGCATTCGCTACAAACCTCCCGCGTACGTCTGCGTGCCCCTTTGTGTTCGTTCGAAAAACCAACAAATCGTGGGTCGCTCCGCGCGCGGCTTGTAATGCTCGTAGCTTTAGCGTGAAATGCACATTTCGCGCGCACAAGACGTCCAAACTATGAGAAATTGTTGCAAAGTGTGTTACCTTTCATGATACATTGCAGCAATGTGTACGGCAAATTCTGTCATTGTATGATACATTTCATGTTACGTTTCACCAGTCTGTACGCACCTTTAAATTTCATTGATATTGAACCTAGAACTTCGAAGATATACTATAGAACTCCTCATATAGATATGTTCACTTCACATAATTGTTTACAAATTGTGAACCAATTTATTTTTTTATCCAGCTACGGCGAAGTAAAAAAGAGGGTTATTTTTTGGCCGGTATGTATGTATGTTCATCTGTTCCCTCATTTTTTTATTTTTTTTATTCGATCATTAGGGGGCCATATGGACTCTGGCAGCCCCGGCTGGTCACTGCGACCTTTTGTGACACAGTTCCCTCATAACTTCTAAGCTAATTATCATAATTTGACAAGTGAAGTGTCGTTGGAAGCGTCTTATTTGTCCGCTGGTTATAGGTTATATGACGTCACATTAAATTGAATATGGCGCCCTCTAGGGGGCATGAAGTGAAGAAAATAGCTCTACCTCCTCTACCTACTCTCTAAAGAAACCAACTCTGTATATTGTGATAAAATTTGTTGTCCCCGACGATTCATTAACGTACCGATAAAAGTGATGTAGTTGATAAAATGTGACCTACGTCCATTCGTCCGTCTCCAGGCCTTTAGTTATATCTGTATCAAACTTCATAACGATTCAATCGGACGTTTAATCGTGCAAGTAAAACAGACAAACAGAGTTACTTTCGCTTTATATTTGTGACAATCACATTCCCATCACGTTATTATTATTTATTTATTTATTTTAGAAACACCAACAGTATACATATTACATTGACTTAGTAGGTAATCTCTAATATAGGTTCTGATATGCATACCTTTAACAGGCGTCTACATCATTCTTTAACTAAAACTAAAACTATATTAATTTAAACTAAAACCTATAAAATAATATAACAGTGATATTATCAATAGTGATATTATAATCTATTATAATATTATTATATATATTATTATCAAAGATTTGTGAGGATTTTTCGTGAGCGGACTAATCTATCATTCGCTAGGAGAAATATTATGAACATAACTAGGTATGTAGATAGTCCGCAAGATCTGCGTACCAGATGCGGCACGCCCTAACCGCGTTCTTGTCCCAATTTCTAGGTATTCCGAGACAAACTGCGAAACGGCTCAGGGCACCTCTAGGGGCTATTTTGTAACAGATTGCGGGGTAACACGCAGGCACGCAACAAGTGAATTGTTGTGGACGGTGCATGGATTAGGTGAATGGTGAAAGGTCAAAGGTTATATCTAATAATGGTTATATATGGTTATGGTTATATGGGGTGCTCTATTTTTAACTCCCGACCCAAAAAGAGGGGTGTTATAATTATAAGTTCGACGTGTGTACGTATGATCTGTATATCTGTGTGACTGTCTGTGGCATCGTAGCTCTGAAACGGGTGAATCGATTTTGATCTAGTTTTTTATTTTGTTTGTAAGAGGAATTCATCGAGAGTATTTTATCTATATTTCAACGAAATCGGTTCAACCGTTTTCTTTTGTCGGTTTTTAGTTTTCTCAGCTTATACTTGTTGCAGTAAATGTTTGTGAACAATCAATGCATGTTAGACGCCACAATCATACATAGGTATATGGTATGGTATGGTAGGACAAAAAAAAACCATCCAAGCTAAATTTCTGCAGAAGCTTAGTCGCCGTGGCCTAAATCGTTTAGGATGACATCATCAATATGGGGTACAATACCAATGGCACCAATAAACTAATTCGAATTCAATGTTAGCACCTACCTAGAGTGGTATAATATGGGGGAATTCTAAAAGCACCACTAAACTAATTTAAATAAAATTAAAAAAAATACATAAATTCATTTAAAAAATTTGAATTAGTTTAGATGACTTAAACCTAAAAAGGAACAAACATTTTGTAAGAATTTCGTTCCATTTTGTATTCATTTATTTTAAGAATTTGAATTAATTTAGTAGAGCCTTCATAATTGGCCACATTTTAGATGTACGAGTACCTAGTACTTAAGTTATTTAATTTTCAAATTTAAAAAAGCATAGACACGCACATCATAGGTTCAAGCATTTAGCGGTCACGCGTAAGCGTATTATAGAATTTTAGAAATCCTGAATCAATGTAGTGAAAAACAAACAAAATCAGTCGTGAAAAAAACATGTTTTCTATGGAATCTATAAGGTCAAGCCGACAAGTTGTATGTAAGTACTAACAGCATAATAATTAAATTGCAGTTGACATCTAACCAAACTGACTGGTGACCTATATTATAACCCGAAAAGTAAAATACTGAACATAATTTCCCCGAAAACTAAATTTATGGTTTGAAAAGGCACTCTCTCAAAATTCCGAAAGCCGATTTGACAACTAACCGAATCTTTGTTACAAAAATGTTTATGTGTAAACAGAAACCTAACGAACCTAGCCTAATAATTGATATAATAATATTGTGATAACCGAATCTTTGTTAATAAGATAATTCTGGATATTAAAACAGAACCTAGTAATTTTTCAAGCAAATGAAACTTATGCTAACAAACTTATGGAATCAGAAACTCGTGTCTTTTTTTTAATTCGAAAATAGGCTTGCGTTTGACCGTTAACTCATCTGGTGTTAAGCGACAGGTACGGTCTACGATGGAGCGCGCTTGCCTAGAAGAAATTCACTTGCGATTTGAAGACACCAGGTTACATCTATTCGGAAAGACCCATTCAGGAAGCGCATTCCACAGTTAGGCGGTACGCACAATGAAAGTGGAGCCAAAGTGTTTCGTACGTGTATTTGAAATATCAACTAAGTATGTAACGATGTCGCTTTTTCGTGCTTCTTGCAGTCCAATAGAAAAATGGGCATGGGGGAATGAGATCAAGCAATGCAGAGTTGCAGACGCACACTCACCGAAATGTATGCGATAAAAAACCGATAAACTAGCAACTAATCGCAACTAGTGTCGAGTAAAACATCTAAAATCAGACTATAGTTCTATGAAACTGTATTTCTGTAAAAATTTATTTCGGATTATAGATAAGTTACTAACTACAACATAACAATATACAAACTACATTATACTTAACTAAATTACTACACAAAAAGCAAATCGATTACCCAGACCGATAAAGGTCTAAAGACAATCCCAATGCTCAAACCCACTACAGTTGGCAGCGTACCCAGCATGCTAACCGCATTGCCACGTTGAATGGCAATGCTTATGCGTTGAGCCATAATCGCACCAGTATTTTAGTCACGCGTAGCATCGATCACGCGCTCAGATAAATTTTTGAAAATGAGATGAGCTCCCGATCACCACTGGCATGGAGCTCATAGCAAAGTCTCGACACCAACAGGCTCAAATAAATAACCTCTACACATATTTACGCCTATACTTATTCAGTAGAACAGGCCCGTACTTAGTCTTTACCAATCGACATTTGCAGGACTACCCAACCTACATTTTGACCTTTTCGACCGCGCCCAAATCGATTCCATTCAAAATTTTACGACCTATTTACCTTTACTGTCATGAAATAACTAAGAATTTAATAAATAATGACAGCTATCTTATCAAGGACTTTTAGCTAGGTATTTTACGCTCCTATGTTAGATTACAGTATAAGGTGACCAGCGGATATTGGTTACCCGACTGCGCTAGAAGGAGAGGAATGTATTTCGGGTATGTAAAATACTCGTATATAGTTTTTTTTTTTTTATAGAAGATAGATCTACGATTAACCACCAACTCGCCTGATGTTAAGAGACGGTGTGGCCGAGGATGGAGCTCGTCAATCTAGAAGATATCTATTCACTCTAGCCTTGAAAATTCCAAGATTGTAGGTCTCAGGAAACAGAGATGGCGGCAAAGAATTCCATTCTTGTGCACTACGCAACAAGAATGTGGATCGATATCGCTGAGTACGGATTTTCGGGATTTCGAGGAGAAATGGGTGGTAATTCGCCGACTTTCTACTAGTGCTGATTTAAAAACTAAACTAATTAACCGATTTTGATAAAATTTCTCCAGGACCAATGTGATTGAATTATTGTTTGTTTGAAAAGTTACATCCTTTCAAACAAAACTAAACTAATTAACCGATTTTGATGAGATTTCTTCAGGACCAATTTGATTGAATTATTGTTTGTTTGAAAGGATACATCCTTTCAAACAAACAAATTTAATGTACTTACTACAACATGTGGCTCCATCTGTTTAAAGCCTTAATTTACTTTATTACTAACATGATAATTATCATTATTATTATCACCAATGTTGGTGAGCAGTATGAAATGATTTGAAAGTGTAGGTCTAATAATATGTAACATGACATAGTACTTTTCCGTACCAACGGTAGATGGCAGCACTTGAAAACTACATAAAAAATTGAAACGAATAACGAACTGAACCGGAGTCTATCAAGACCTCTACAAAATGAGTGTCTTAGACGATCTTTGTCAATTTGGTAATTGTTTTGACAGCATTTCTGTCACACTTCTGCGTCATAACTGGTAAACAATTATAAGGTGACTTCTACCACTACAACAAACCTCTCTAAGCTTTGTTGTAGTGGTAGAACTTAGAAGTAATTAAATACAGCACCTACCTAGTAATGTATCCTAATGAATCACTAAATAGGACATGAGCATTGCAGTCACATTTGTAGGAATATACGATTGCACCGCTCTTGTGTAATATTAGTATGCTGATAAACCAAGTAAGTAGAAATATAGGTAGGTAGGTATAATAGAATTGAATCATACTCATAAATCGAGCGGCCGCGTCGTCGGCTGGCTTCTCACCGGAACTTCAATTGTTATAAACAACATCAAATACTTACTGTTTTCTATTTCATACATAGGTATTTGTTAAAAATATGCTTATACTTACCATGTGCTTAATCTAAAGGAATTGAAGGTAAGAAATGTACTTTATAACTTTTCAAAGGTTCAAGAGAAAATATTTGTGATGAATACACCGAATATAAGCTTTACAAGTGCCATTGACAAGGCGGGAAAGATATACATAGGTATGCAAAGGTGTCCTATATCAGATCATTCACCGCTTGTGCAGTGTACAAAGTGCCTCGGCTTCGGACATACAAAAGCTGTGTGTCGGGAGCGCGAGGACCTCTGTAGCCACTGTGGAGAAACGCATTCTTGGGACCACTGCAAGGCACGAAAAGAAGGACTCTCACCGAAGTGCAAGAACTGCTCGACTGCAAATTCTGACCACCAAAAGACAAACCTGGCACACAACGCTTTTAGCAACGAGTGCCCAGAGAAAATAAAATGGGATGGTATAGCCCGGTCCAGAATATCGTATTGCTGAGGGCAGCCCAGAGGTCCATCGCTCTAATCTTCGAAAAATAAATGGAACAAGCTTGAATTTCATCCAAGTAAATTTGCATCACGCACAAGCCGCTACAGCAGAATTCCTGGAAGCTGCAACCGAGAGGGGAATCTCAGTCGCCTTGGTTCAAGAACCCTATGTAGGAAGCACAGGCGTAATGGAACAGTACCCAGGAACTCGTGTCATACAGTGCAGTCAAAACCGTCAAAAACCAGTAAAGGCAGCCGTAGTAATCTTCGGTGACAGGCTGGAGGTGATCCATGACCCTCAGCTTGTTACCGAAACGGAAGCGGCAGTCCTATTGGTCGGCGAAGGCTTAAGGCTTGGAGTGATATCCATTTATCTTGAAGACAAAGAGGATATAGAGCCCTACCTAGAAAGGACCAAGACATTCTGCGACAAACTCGCGACTAAAGATCTCATAGTCGGAGGAGATACGAATGCCTGGAGCCCCTGGTGGGGTAGTAGATTAGAAAACAAGAGAGGAGAAGCCTTCAACTCTTTCGTCGGCGAAATGGAACTCCAAATTCTCAATACAGGAGATACACCAACCTTTGAAGTTATCCGATTAGGCAGAGCATGCACAAGTCACGTTGACGTAACTACTTGCAGCGTGCCTCTTCTAGGGAAAATTGAAAACTGGCAAGTCAACAGAAGTCTTACAACATCAGACCATAACGCTATAACCTTTACCTTGCGTCTCGAAAAGGCCCTTGAACCCTTAAGACCAATTACCAGTCGCAAATACAACACTAGAAAAGCGAAGTGGTCAGACTTCATGTCAGTTTTTAAAACGTACCTCGAAGAAAGAAACATAACGCCAGACTCCGTAAGAGAATCAGAAAGTCCAGGAGACCTTGAAAATAAGATAACTAGCTATACAGAATGTATCCACGAAGCCTGTGAAAACACCATACCAAAACTAGGCCAATACAAAGGGAACCCAACTCCCACGTGGTATACAAAGACGCTAAAAGATCTAAAAAGAGAGGTCCTCAGAAAAAAAAGGAGAATAAAAAACGCCGCCTCTGATAGGGTCCAAGCTGTAATAGAAGAGTACCAAATCGCCAGAAAAGAGTACAAGGAGAAAACTGATAAAGCCCGGACAGAGAGCTGGAAAGAGTTCTGCACGACACAAGAAAAGGAAAGCATGTGGGATAAGATCTATAGAGTGATTAGAAACACTTCGGTAAAAAAGGATGATATGCTCCTAAGAAACACCGATGGAAGTACTCTATCCCCGCAGCAGTCTGCAGAACTCCTAGCCAGAACTTTCTATCCTGACGATTCTGAATATACAGATCTGCCATGTCATTCAGAACTGCGGGAACAGACAAGAGATTTACCGCTTCACCTTTCGGAAGATGATCCACCATTTGAGTCAGCGGAACTGGAGCTGGTCCTTAAAGCTTTGAATCCGAAAAAAGCTCCAGGACCTGACGGGCTCACCGCAGATATCTGTACCGCAGCAATTCGTTGTAATAGCGAAGTATTCATGGAGATTGCCAATAGATGCCTCTCTCTAAGATGCTTCCCGAAACAATGGAAAGTGGCGCACGTGGTGATCCTAAAGAAACCAGGGAAGTCAGACTACTCACATCCAAAGTCTTACAGACCGATAGGTCTCCTGTCTGTTCTCGGAAAAATCGTCGAAAAGCTTTTAGTGGGCCGACTTCAATGGCATCTCCTTCCTACACTCAGCCCGAGACAGTACGGGTTTATGCCCCAAAGAGGAACCGAAGACGCTTTATATGACTTGGTAGAGCACATAAAAGAAGGAGTGAACAGTAAAAACATAGTACTCCTAATCTCCCTAGACATAGAAGGCGCCTTTGATAACGCATGGTGGCCCGCCCTGAAAAATCAATTAGCGAAGAAGAGGTGTCCATCAAACCTCTATGCAATGGTATGCTCGTACCTCAGTGACCGAAAAATCAAGGTCCACTATGCTAGAGCATCTTATGAGAAAGAGACTACGAAAGGATGTGTTCAAGGTTCTATAGGAGGACCAACATTCTGGAATGTTATCTTAGACTCGTTGCTGAAAAAGCTGGAAGCTGAAGGAGTATACTGTCAAGCCTTCGCGGATGACGTAGTTCTCGTATTCACAGGCCATTCAAAGACCATTGAGCAAAAAGCCAACACGACACTAGACATGATAGTTCAATGGGGCAAAACAAACAAACTCAACTTTGCAGCGCATAAAACCAACGCGATGATCTTAACAAATAAGTTGAAATTTGATGCCCCAATTGTAAATATGTCTGGTGTCCGGCTTAACCTCGTAGAGGAGATCAAACTCTTAGGTCTCATAATCGACCGGAAGTTTACCTTCAAGGCACATGTAACCGCACAATGTAAAAAGGCTGCGGACATATACAAACAAGTAGCACGTGCAGCAAAGGTGAACTGGGGCCTCAACAGTGAAATCACGAGAACAATATACATGGCAGTGGTGGAACCCATAATGACGTACGCCTCAAGTGTATGGGCCCAGGCGACAGACCTTGAATACAATAAGTCGCAACTAAATGCGCTTCAAAGAGGCTTCGCTCAAAAAATTTGTAAGTCATATCGTACTGTCTCCCTCACATCAGCACTTGTTCTATCGGGTCTTCTCCCTCTGGACTTGAGAATCCAAGAAGCTGCAAATCTGTACAAAGTAAAGAAGAATCTCTCCCGTGACTATCTCCCACCCGACAAAGAGCTCGAACAAAACATCAAATTCCTTGACCAACCGCACCCATCCACACTAACGTCTGTGGATTTCGGGCTCCTCGAAACTATTTCAGAACAGCTGGTGGGACCTCAAATTTACACTGACGGCAGTAAAATTGGGGGTCAAGTAGGTGCTGCTCTCACTTGGTGGGAAAACGGTAAAGAGACAAACTTCTCAATATTCAAGCTCCATTCAGAGTGCACAGTCTTCCAATCAGAACTTTTTGCCCTATGTCAAGCGACCCAAATGGTGAAATCGAGCAATGACCCAGTGGTCAATATTTTAAGCGACTCAAGATCCTCGCTCGAACTGCTACGAAATCCTAAGACAAGTCACCCTCTGGCAAAGGCTATAAAGGAAAACATTGGAAAGATTGTAGCCGAAGGAAGATCTGTCCATTTTTTCTGGCTAAGAGCGCATGTGGGAACTGCTGGAAACGAAAGAGCCGATGAGCTCGCGAAATCAGCAGCACTCACAGAAGCTGGCCTGGATTATGAGCAGATCCCCTTGTCCTATAGTAGAAAGAAGATACGCGAGGAATCAGTTAGGAAATGGCAAGACCGATATGATACCTCCAGCACTGGTGCAGTAACAAAGAAGTTCCTCCCGGACGTAGCTAAGGCATATCGGTTGATACGAGCTACAAAACTGTCACCTTTCCATGTGCAGGCTCTAACAGGACACGGAGGAATAGCTGAATATTTGTACAGATGTAAGCTCAAAAACAGTCCCGGATGTGAGTGCGACCCAAACATCCATGAAACTGTAAGTCACGTGCTCATGGAATGTCCCCGTTTTTTGGCCGCACGACAGGATCTTGAAATTCAGATGGATAGAAATCTTGTGGAGTCTGATCTTCATCACATCCTATCGGATGCACAGAATAGATCATACTTCTTGTCCTTTATTGAGAGGTCTTTTCGCATAGCGGCCAATAGAAATTCCACCCTAAATAAAGAAACACAAACACAGCCAACAGCATTAGCACCACCACATCCTCCCCATAACATCACATCACATACACCGAACACAACTGAAATAACACCAGCCTCAATAATCATACCTCGGCCGGAGATATCTCCTAACAGCGTAGCAATTGAAGAACTGTTTGCCAACGCAGACAAAGGAGTGCCGGGAATTCGTATACGTGGCGTAGCTTTCTTCATGGACAATGCCAAGGAAAGACTTGGGGTAGGCTTCTGTCGGGTTCGTAACAGGAAGCGTGTCCGTTTGTCACCTGGGTTAGCATGTCTTTTAAACGGGAGTACCACTAAAACCACCATGAAGCGGAAAACGTACGATGCCATGCCAGTATCCGATGTTCTTGGCTACCGATGTCGACTAGTACGATCGAAAAATAAAACAATTCTACTGTTCGAATGGACGGCCCAATCACCTTTCGTGCAGGTATGTTCGTTTCTAACAAAACTTTGTGAAAATCTAGACAGTGCTCCCCGGGTTATAAGCGTCGACGCAATGGTGATCGAGAGCGAAAAAGGAGAAGTGGTGCATCGGCTAGGCAGCCTGAAAGCCTCAGAACATCATGAGGTGGTCGTGTATGAAGATAGGGGTGAGAACTTGTCTTACTTAAAATCCCAGAGACACGACGGCCCCTCTACAACAGATAGCTGGGGACACCCCATCCCGACATCGACCAATCTCAGCGGATCCGAGCGAGCGCAGCAAAAAGCAACTGATGAAAGAACCACGTCGCAAAAACGTGTCAGTTGTTTAAATAGCAGGAGCCATGTCTCGGCTTTTCTAACGGCTTTCAGTGTTGCAGGGCAGAGCTTGCTCAGGTCGACACCAAAATCACCACCAGAAGTAGCAAAAGCGGCTCCGGAACTGGTACCACTGCGAGCTGCCCGGACGAGAGCCGACATGGGCCAGGTCTGTCCACCCCGTTATATCCCAGCACACACACCATCAGAACATGCCAGAAATGCATTCATCGAGTTTTTAGCCGTCACAAGGGCAACGAGACAAGTCAACTTCAAAATATGCGCAAATATCTTGGAGTTATTTAGACTTGGATCCGAAAGCTTTCTGAGGGTGAGACTAGATGAAGCAGAAGCAGCCATATATGACAACGAATCATCCCTGGTCATAAGAGGAGAAATGTCATGTCATCATATGGCAGCTTACAGCGCTAAGAATGGTTTTGTGGCCCTAGATGAGGGTGAAACGGAGCGGACGGGAAGACCAAAATATGCGACACCACTGAATGACCCTATTGTAGTCACAACCCGGCACACCAAAATAATGCTAGATGACAAAATCCTCAAAATGGCGGAATTTCTCGAGGAGGGTTCTGGAGTTAAAGCATTGTGGGAAAACTGGGAGGTGCCTAATATACAGTGGGTCAATGGAGTTCCAGGATGCGGCAAGACAACTTGGGTAGTTGGAAACTTTGATGCGAACAAGGACGCCATTATCACCACAACAACAGAGGCAGCTAAAGATCTGAGAGAGAAGCTAGCGCACCGGATAGGAAACTTGGTAAAGACCAGAGTGCGCACCATGGCTTCTGTTCTCGTAAATGGTTTCAGAAAAAACGAGAGCTACATCCGCCTTATGGTAGATGAAGCACTCATGAACCATTTCGGAGCCATAGTAATGGCTTCACGGCTGTCTGGTGCCGGCGAGATTGTTCTCATTGGAGATATCAACCAGTTGCCTTATATCGACAGAGAAAATCTCTTTGAGTTAAGGTACCATCGCCCAAATCTGGTAACCAACATCAGCCAGGAATTGTTATGCACGCATCGCAATCCAATGGACGTCGCATATGCGCTGAGAGAAATATATTCAGGAATATATTCCTCAGTCGCCCACATCCAGTCACTAGAGCAGAGAAGGTTCACGGGTTCCCAAATACCCAAAGCCGCCCCTAAAACTCTTTTCTTGGTCCACACTCAAGAAGAAAAGTTAACCCTTAGCAACCAGGGTTACGGGGGAGGTACAGGGTCACGAATCCTCACCATCCATGAAGCTCAAGGTTTGACGTACGAGTCGGTCATCGTCATTAAGACCAAAGGCAAACTGCAGCTACATGACAGCGTCTCGCATGCAGTCGTGGCAGTCTCGAGGCACACCGGGACCTTCACTTACTACACCGATGATGAAGGAGATGCCATCAGCCGTTTTGTGCGGCGGGCAATGGCAGCTACACCAAGGACCATTTTAGACTACAACCTCAAAATGGCTATCAAAGATCGCAACACGGCGGTAGTGGAGGCCCTGAATGGAAAGTTTCGCTGTTTGTTATAAAAAAAAAAAAAAAAAAAAAAGTGTTAGGTGTTATTTTTATTCTTTAGTTGTCTGTCCCTAATTTTGTAAATTCTTGTATGTATTATTTGTCCCCGTTGTGTTATTTTAATAATAATAAGAAAGCGTGTATACTCAGAGCACTCACGCTCACTAAAAAGCTTCTTCTTGCGGCGGCGTCGTGTGGCGGGTCGCCCTCTTCCCTCAAACATGGTTGAGGAGAGCGATGGCTGGCACATGCGTCAACTCGTGAACGGGTGCTGCTTGCGGGAGCTGGACTGCTCGGCGTATACACGCATGCATGTTAGTTAAGTGTAAATTAAAATTTTGTCTTCCTCTTGCATAACTTAAAAAAAAAAAAAAATGTAAGTAGTTATAAATGCATATATTAGTTCATAAAAGGCACGGACCCTGGAGTCTGTGGAGAATAAATTTGTTAATAAAAAAAAAAAAAAAAAAAAAGTGCCATTGTGTTGGAACAAACTAGCTCGAAATAAAACGAACGGTAGAATTTTTTTATAAATAAATATTTGTGGACATTTCACACAACACCATCTAGCCCAAACTAAGCAAAGCTTGTACTATGGAACTAGATGGCTGATAGAATACTTATATACTTTTTTTTGTGAATATATACATAATATGATACATAGAAACACCCAGACACAGAACAAACATCCATGCTCATCACACAAATGTTTGCCCTGGGTGGGGATCGAACCCACGACCTTTCAGTTCAGCAGGTAGACGTAAACACACTACCAACTGAGCCACAAAGCCGACAAATAAACAAGAATGTTGCTCTTTTGGAGATAGGTTTATCTTAGTTTAAAAGTCTCATTAATTTGGTCGACCGGACTAATAACCGGCTGATACTAATCCAAATAAACAACCGGAACCAACAATTCAACAATACGCTTGCGATTTGTTTTTTTTTTTTACATGACTACTAAATATACAATTTTGTTACCGTGCAACGAATCGCTTAGTCCATGTTGTGCAATTCTGACGCAGTAAGCTGATTCATTAGGTGACAAAATACTTAGTCTGGCCATAAATACTGTTACAGTTAAAAATAAGAAAGATATTACATTTGAATTTGGAATCTGTCATTTTTATACGATTGTCAATTGAGTTTTCTAATTTTGGCGCCAATACATTGTACAATATTTTGCGATATTAAAATGGAGTGGGGTGATAAGGAGAACCGAATCGCTGTGATTGCATTACACAAAATTGGTATGGAGCCAAATGCAATTTTTAAAACTCTCCATACGCTTGGTATTAGTCAAATGTTTGTGTACCGGGCTATTAATAGGTACAATGAGACCTCCTCTGTTTGTGACAGAAAAAGATCTGGCCGTCCACGTAGTGTTCGTACGAAAAAGGTGGTCAAAGCAGTAAGGGAAAGAATTCGAAGAAATCCTGTCCAAAAGCAAAAGATTTTATCTCGGGAGATGAAGATAGCACCCAGAACCATGTCGCGTATTTTAAAAGATGACTTAGGACTTGCAGCCTATAAGAGACGCACTGGTCATTTTTTAACTGATAATTTAAAAAAGAATAGGTTGGTAAAATCGAAACAACTACTGAAGCGGTACGCAAAGGGAGGTCACAGAAAAATTTTGTTTACGGATGAGAAAATCTTTACAATTGAGCAACATTTTAACAAACAAAATGACCGTATTTATGCTCAAAGCTCTAAGGAAGCTTCCGAATTAGTCGACAGAGTGCAACGTGGGCATTATCCGACTTCAGTGCCGAAGTGCCGTTAATATCTTTGTCTACAACAATTGTAGTTTCTTGTTATTGATAACGATACAGTATCTCCCTTACTAAAATATTGATAAGGGATTAATATCTTGAAGATATAAGTGCCTAATCAATTTAGACCTTATCGTAATACCTTTGTATCCTCCTTTATACCTAGTCTTGCCATAAATATTGTCACGAAGAAAAAAAAAATTTTTTTATTGCAAATAATATTTATTACTTTTACAGTGTGTTAGTTTAATACATAAATATAAAACAATTTCAAATATAAAAGCTTATTCGAAGTGGTCTCCATTGGCTGCAATACAGTCCTTTAAACGTTGAGGCCAGTTATCAATAGAAGCACGCACTCTTTCCATGGAAAAATTCTTCACTGCCAATCGTATGGATTGTTTTAGGGACTCCAAATTATCATGGCGTTTAGAGCAAGCCATACTCTCTAAAACTGACCATAAATCATAATCCAGCGGATTAAGATCAGGACTAGACGACGGCCAGTCTTCAGCTCTGATGAAGTCCGAAACGTTCACTTCCAACCAAGACTGCGTGGACCGAGCTTTATGACCTGGCGCCGAGTCTTGTTGGAAGGACCATACTTGGTTATTGAACATGGTGTTGTTAAGGTGCTTAACTACCTTTTCAAGAATGGTATTTTGATACACTTGTGCCGATGTTTTGATACCTTTTTCACAAAAATATGGCTCAGTCACTCCTTCATAGCTAACACCCCACCAAACCATCACTGAAGTCGGATAATGCCCACGTTGCACTCTGTCGACTAATTGGGAAGCTTCCTTAGAGCTTTGAGCATAAATACAGTCATTTTGTTTGTTCAAATGTTGCTCAATTGTAAAGATTTTCTCGTCCGTAAACAAAATTTTTCTGTGACCTCCCTTTGCGTACCGCTTCAGTAGTTGTTTCGAGTTTACCACCCTATTCTTTTTTAAATTATCAGTTAAAAAATGACCAGTGCGTCTCTTATAGGCTGCAAGTCCTAAGTCATCTTTTAAAATACGCGACATGGTTCTGGGTGCTATCTTCATCTCCCGAGATAAAATCTTTTGCTTTCGGACAGGATTTCTTCGAATTCTTTCCCTTACTGCTTTGACCACCTTTTTCGTACGAACACTACGTGGACGGCCAGATCTTTTTCTGTCACAAACAGAGGAGGTCTCATTGTACCTATTAATAGCCCGGTACACAAACATTTGACTAATACCAAGCGTATGGAGAGTTTTAAAAATTGCATTTGGCTCCATACCAACTTTGTGTAATGCAATCACAGCGATTCGGTTCTCTTTATCACCCCACTCCATTTTAATATCGCAAAATATTGTACAGTGTATTGGCGCCAAAATTAGAAAACTCAATGAACAATCGTATAAAAATGACAGATTCCAAATTCAAATGTAATATCTTTCTTATTTTTAACTGTAACAGTATTTATGGCCAGACTAAGTATATATTTACAACAAAAAAAAGTAGGTATATGTATATTATATCAGTCATCTAGTTACATAGTACAAGCTTTGCTTAGTTTGGGCTAGATGGTGTTATGTGAAATGTCCACAAATATTTATTATTTATTATTATTATTGATGCTACGATTTCAGCGCGCCCTCCCGATCCTCGCGCCCTAGGCTGCAGCCTAATTAGCCTAAGGTTAATCAGGCCCTGTCTGTGTCATCGTAGCTCTCAAAGGGTTGGACTAATGTAGTTTCTTTTGTTTGAAAGGGGATTTGAGCAACAGTGCTCTTAGCTATGTTCTATCAAAATTGATTTACTTGCCCATTTTTAGGGTTCCGTACCCCAAAAGGAAAAATCAAACCCTTAAAGAATCACTTTTTTGTCCGTCTATCCATCTGTTAAGACCTTCTATCTCGGGAACACGTGGATGTATCAAGTTGAAATTAAAACCATATCTGTAATCCCTTGCAGCTATGAAAAAATCAAACTTCTCGGTTATCGTTAAAAAAGTTACAGTAGTATATTATGTCGCAAAAACCGCATATTTTGACACTCATAAAGGAATCAAAACCATACCAAATCAAAATCATAGAGTACTTACTTGCCGTTGACCTAGAACTATGAAATTTGGCAAGAATTTGAAAATAATTTTTCATTACTCATACTCTGAAAGTAGGTCTGAAGTTGTTTGAGGAGCGGGTTGAAAGTAATACTTTCAGCCCTAGGGAGAATAACTTTCAACAGCTGTCAAAATTTAAAAAAAAATAATCTATTTTCACGTTTCTATTGAGCCATGTCCAACTTTCTTTAAAGCCACTCAATTACAGCGCGATGTAAAATTGAAATAACACAAAGATGATGATAATAATGAAAAATATTGGCTAAATAGATTGCCGGCCACAGAAAAAAAAATAGGCGGGAAAGCAGCAGTCCGATCATCATTTGTTTTTTCATTTACTAATTTTTTCTGTAGCTAATTCGTGTTTTTATTTTTACTTTCCTAGTATTCGTAATGAAAAGCACAGTGCTTACCTCGGGTTAAAGACTTATTTAGTCCCTCGAACTATTGGCGCCCTCACTTCGCTCGTGCGCCAAACCCCGTCTCGGGACTAAATAAGTTACTTTCACCCCTAGGGTAACAATGTACTATTACCCGTGACTCCGTTTTTTCTAAACTAAGTAAGTACTGCGGGTAGCATCGTGCCTTTATTATTCATAAACTTTATGCTACAGTTCCAAATAAAGAATATTTCAATTATTTTTTGTAGGTTAGGCTAGTATATGAAAGGGTTATAATGATTTATATGCTTAAAATCAACTTTATTAAAATTAGCAATTAGGGTTCTCATGAAAAACAATATTAAAAGGTGGGTTAGGTTACTATTGGTAGACCTTTTTACACACATTTCCGGCTGCGCATTTGATATTGCATAGAACACCTAAGCAAAGTATGGAGTGAATCATGTTTTATACAGTGCCTAAACGTTTTAGGTATTCTATACAATGGGTGTGTACAAGGTGTGTACAATGAAGAGTTCATATATCTATCTATGATATAGTAATTTTCGAAATACAATGCCTTGAAATTGTATAGAACACCGGATTATACTGATTGCCGGTAAAATGTATATAACAAACATTTTAAAAAGAAAACACGAGATGCAGCAAATAGCTTAGGTACAGAAATCAAAATTGTGGAAGTTAACATTACAGAACATAAAGGGGCAATTACGTCAAACTGACAGGTTCAAGAAGCCAAATCCAAAAGCAGGTAGAGCGGCCTCACTTAGCAGCCTATTCCAAACCAATCACACATGATCAGTTAACATCAAATAAGCTATGATCAGACGTCAGAAAGAATTCAAAGCAAGCCTTTGTTTTGGCGATATTTTATGTATTTTACTAGCAAAAATACTGTTAGAATTTTACAGGCTGGATAAACCTAATAAAAGTTTGGGTAGGAGCGTTTCTTGTCTTGTTATAATAGTAAAAATGTACAACAATCAATTAATTTACGTATCAAACAAACAGGCAAAATATTTATTTTTACGTACTTACTTACATATGTATAGACAATTAATACATTCTATAGCTGCTTTCATTTTAATTTCAGGATACAAAATGGCATCACAAAGCAAAAAGACAGGCGAAGTAGAAGTAAAAAAGGAAGAAAATAAATTAGAGTTAGAAGGTAACACACTCGGCGAAAGACATCGACATTACAACAAACTCATTAAAGAAGTCTTAAAAAGTAACCAAATACTACAACCACTTATTGAATCTCCAGATAATGACATCTATAACATGATCAAGATTGATATAGCTTGCAAAACTAAGAATATTGAATATATCCTGGATGTTCTGAAATCTGAAGATCAATTATTCACAGCCAAGGTAATTAAGCAAAGCACGTGGCTTATTACTGACCCACAGTATGATTATATCATACAACCAGAGTATTTATACACAGAGCTCTATCCTAATATGACTTTAAAAGCTTTCAACAAGCTTATATTAAATGTAAGACTACATTTAAAAGATGAAAAACGAGTGGAAGCGTTCTACGAGTATATCAAAGCAAAAAATTTAAAAGCAGCTCATAAATGGTTAATAAACTGTTCTGTACCTTTCGTTGAAAAAGTAATTAAAGACATAAAAGAAAATCCAATCGATAATATTGAGATAAAAATATTGCGACGACTATACAGAAAATCATTTTCTGTTTATGAAGCACATATCAGGAGAATGGGCTACTGTACCAACAAAGAACGGGATCTTGACTCTTTGCTTAAAATGTATCCAGCAAAGGTGTTAGATTTCGTTGATTGTCCTAAAGATTCATGGAGACCATTACAATACAAATTTGGACCAAAATCGACCAAACTTCTTATGAAAAACTATGCAGAAAGAATTTTAAATAATATTGAGTTATATGGTGAACACATCCACGCGGCAACGTTTGTCAAATATTTAAAAAGTATTACAGATGTCGAAAACATATTACTAAAGCATGTAAAGTATACCAATGTGGATTGGCTTTATGCAAATGATAAAATTCGACATTCCATTCTTCAAATGCCTAGAGAAACGAGACTTGAATTTGTACGAAAGATTTTTACTCAGAAAGATTATAATGCTACGGAAGATAATAATAACAAAAATATCACTGCTTGCACAGAAAAACAATGTATGACGCAAGTGCATATTTCACATATTTATGTGTGGTACAAATTTGCTCCATTTGAAAAAGCTTTTACGGATTTATGTGAAATGATAAGAACGGAACCGAAATCTCTAGTAAGACACACTATGCTTCATGTACTGTTATCATGTGCTCTTTCTAATAAAAATCATACCAAGACAGTACTCCAGTATTATCACGATAAACATTTCAATGAAGCTTTCAAGTTTAAAATACAGTTTATTAACTGTTTTTTAACAAACGTTAATGTTTATTCTCTTGATGATGAATCATGGAACTTCTTATATAAATTGTTTCATAGTATGGACGTTTTTACAGAATCAGAAAATAATGTTCAACGTTGTATAAAAGCTATTATAATAAGAAATGTCATTTATAACGAACCAGTGCCAACAATTATTGAAAAAAAGTTTAAATTTGATACCATGAAAACAATGCAAAACAAATTGGAAAAACAAGAACACAAAGAAGCTATTTTTAAATATTTACATGATTTAATTACGATAAAAAGCATGGCACTAAGCATAGGAGCAGAGCGTGATTTTAATGAAGCTGTAATATTATGTGAACAACTCTTGCTACTTATAAAAGACTGGGGTAAAGAATTGCACAATCATCCATATGCACTCTTTAGAGTTAAAGAACTCATAACAATTAAGAATAAAACCAAATGGAGTCGTAATTTAGCTACATTATACAACGTAAAAAAATCCTGGAGAAAACTGGTATTCGAAGAATCCATTGTTATGATGCAAAATCAAGCAGTATGCATAAATGCATTGAAGCACGATCCTGGGTTGCTCTTTCGCTACAAGGACCAAATAATATCAATGTGTTGCAACGATGCTGTATCACTAAGGGATATGCTGCGTAAAATACGTATTTACTGGCCTCGGACCTTAGCAGAAAATTGGAAAACATCGTATCTCAATGTTTTAAGACATCCAACATCTCAAACAGTTCACAAAGCCGTCATAGAAAGTCTTTGCGCTCTTTTTTCTCAAGAACAAATAAAGGATCTACTCAAAAAATATGCCCCGTCTAACGCACGTATGTACTCGTACTTGGATGAAACAGACCAATTAAATCTCAGCCTTTCTAAGCAAGTAGCTAAGAATGTACATAAAGCTAGATCTTTGCCTCCACTTGACGGAATATTATTGTATACCAAAGACGACTACTTACATTATGCTGAGCCATCTCTTAGCGCAGTTCTGAGTCAGTACAGCCCAGTTAAAATTCGTACTTACATTCCAATACTGATTTGTGCGTCGTCGTTGCCTCTTAAAAAGTTTGGTATTCAAAGTGTAATTTCGAAACTAAATCATAAAGAATTAATACCTATGATGTCTGAAATTTGGGATTCTAAAAAATACACATCCATCCGAATAGCTATATTTTCACAAACATTTCAACTATTATGCAAAGGGAATAACACTTCTAATATTGAAGAGATGTGGACTTTACTGAGCATGTTTATTGACAAACTAAGTTGTAAAGACAGTATGTTTGCCCTTAATAAACTAGCTCAATTTCACAGAGTGCCAGCAAGTATCCAACCACAATTTTACATGAAAAGCTTTGGTTTTGTAAATACGTTACCTGCAAAATATAAACTTAAAAATATAATATATGAAAATATGCAGAACAATGCTAAAAACTATGTGGAATATTTTGACAATGAGTTTGTTACGGAGATTCTATTAAATAATTTGCAAAATTTACTAGATGAAAAATCTAACATTTATGACATAATGAATCGTGTAATCCCTGCATATATTTTGGTCTCTAAAGACGAAGACACACAAATACGCCGATACGATAACACTTTAGACGTTATTTTAGAACAATATTTACCGAAGTGGGGAAATTTTCAACCATGCCAACACTGGTTGGAAGTAATTCTTGGAGGATTAATAAGCGCCATGGAAACCTATACATTTGAAAAGAAAATGACAATCCCTTTGAAAGTTTTTCACAAAATTCTAATGAGATTGGAAAGCGCATTGTCCATGGAAAAGCATTACGTATTTCTAACCATGTGGAAGTTAGCGACAGCGTTTGTTTTGGTACTGAATGAAAACAAACATATCCTACTGAATGATATTAACAAAAAAGATGAAGAACAGAAAAAAACTATGCTTGATAAAATACACGATGTCTTAGCAAAACCATTTGCTGAGCTTTGCGTGCAATATCTAAAAGAGGATATGATCAGATTTGGTAATTCAATTTACATGTTATTAGCAGATTCACTTAAATTACTTTTTCATTGGTATTTGCCAGGTACAATGTATGAAACCAAACATTGCCTGTTGTACTTAAAAAGTTTGTTACAATGTGAAACAGAACCTGAACTTTATTTGATGGTGTGTCATAATATTTTTTTCATTGATATAGGTAATGCCTATAGTAATGAAGACATAGAAATGAAATTATGTAAAGAGATATATGACAAAATGATGTCGCATTATTCTGATGAAATTAAAATGTGCATTAGCGAAGCATTCAACGATATAGTGCTCCCTGATACATTATAAGGAATTCCATTCTGTTTAGATTTTAATTATTCATTTACATATTTACGCATATAGCTATATTGTTTTAAGTATAGACCTAAATATTCTATCCGCTTTTTATTCCCATACTCGTATGATAGTACTTACAAGTTTTCCTAGTTTTGGCAGAGAATAATATAATAATACTACATTATATAGTGCAGAGTGAAAAATTACCACCAATACTTATGTATTTATTTATTTTATATTTTCTTAGTTTGACCCTTTAAGATTATGTAGGTAAATTTTAAAAGAAATATATTAGTAGATCTATTGACCACCAACTCATCTGACAACAACTGCTAAGCGACGGAGTGGCCGAGGATGGTGCTTGTAGTTACTACAAGCACCATCCTCGGCCACTACTACAATGTAGTACTAGAAGATATCAATTTATTGTGCCCTTGAAAATTCCAAGATTGTAACTCTCAGTAAACAGGGAAGCAGCGACAGGGAGTTCCATTCCTGTGCAGTACACATCATGAACGTAGAACGAAATCGTTGAGTACGGATTTTTGGCATTTAAATGAGAAACGGGTGGTAATGAGCCAACTTTCTGCTATTCCTGTGATGAAATTGGGAGGGTACAAAACAATTAAGAACTTGCCGACACAGAATCCGACACAGAAAACACAAACAGAGTTCCTATTGCTGAAGATAGACAAGCATACTATTACGGCAATGGTATATTGTAGTGTAAATTGGTAAATCTCAGTTACTTTTCATAACGTGGACGTAAAGTCTAAAACAAAATTCACAATTCATAATTCATTTATTCCTTGCACGAATATATTCCTTCACGAATATATTGTCCTGGGTTGACAGATATCAACAATGACGAATTTAAAGATTTTGATATAAACACTATGTTGCCGCGCTAAAGCTTAATTTAGATCCTGGGCCCTTATTCCGTATGACCATCGGCCGCGCTCACGTACGTGACGTGCGTGCATTGACAATGAAAATTACCCTTTAAGTTTAAGAAGCCAAAGTCTAATTTTCATTATAGACGCACAACGTCAAATTCACGTTATACGGCCGGTGTTCATATGGAATAAGGGCCCAGGGATCGTAAACGGTTAAGGTATAAGGTTACGCTACCGGTATAATAACGGTAGAGGTATGAACTATAAAGGTAGACCGAAAACGGTGATAATAACGATTAAGGTATATAATAATAACTCTACCGATATTTTGTTATTTTGGTACCGAAATCACCGCGTTGCATAGGACCTCTCGCTCTTACGCGTTTTCATACGAATGGGGGATGGCGATGCGCGGGCGGTCAAGATCAAAACCTTTATTTTTCGGTTACGGTAGCGCAATTTATAATGATATCGTTATTTATCGGTACCGTAAAATTCCTATACCTTTATTTTCGGGTATCAAAATAAAAAGGTATGACGTCATACCCTTAACCGTTATAACCTCTATATTTTCGGTATGAGACCCCTGATTTAGATTGAGAAGACTAGAGACTATTTTGAAAATCAGACAGACGGACAACAAAGTGTTCCTATAAGGGTTCCGTTTTTTCCTATTGAGGTACGGAACCCTAAAAATAATCACATGTTAAATAGAAAAACTGTCCTGTTGGTAAGCGATGGTGTTTCCGAAGATGGAGCACGTCGATTTGGAAAATTCGCGCTTTGTAAAAAAATGAATTAGGAACCTATTTCAAATTGTTTTAGTAAAGTTTTTGTCAAGACTTATACTTAATCATATAATTTCGGAAAGAAAAGTTACTACTGACTGTTATATGTGTGTCTTTTGCTAGCCCAATGATTTCACCGCAGAAAAGAGAAGGCAGTTTGACTATTTATTTTTGTAGGTAAGTATGTGGTTTTGTTATGAGAAGGGGGCAATTCAGTTATTCAAAACCGATCCGTAACGGAACCTTGTGCGAAGCGTTTCCTGTCTACTGCTATCATTTTTTTATTTAGTAACGAGCGAAGGTCGTGTCATGTTTCATCAAATGTGTCAATTGTATGACATAAAAGTGACTGAATCATAAAAGCTATGGCGGCCGACGGGAAACGCTCCACATAATTATGGTTCGGCTATGGAGCGGTCTTGGATAACTGAATTGGGCCCAAGTTCTTCTTCTTACCCAACTAATCAAGAAAGAGGATTATGTTTTTTTTTCTCTTAGAAGAACATTAACGTAGATACTTAGGTTTGTATTTCGCGCCCAAGTAATAGGGCGAATTCTGTGTTCGCGCCCATATCATGGACATTTTGACAGCACTTGGCGGGAACGTCATGGAAACATGTTGTTGTTTTGTTTTATTTTCCTAAACGTGTGTTACTGTAAACTTTAATTGACTGTATATGTGACTTAGATTGTGACTAGAATGTTTATAACTTGTTTTATGAAACTTGAAGAAATCTTAGTATTTGACACTGGCAAATGATTTAAGCGGGTCTAAATCTAATAAAAAAACAACTCTAATGAACGTCACTTTTTATTTACGTTCAATCTAATCAATCGTGATTCCAAAGAAACAAACTATATTGGTTTGTAATAGGATTGGAAATGGAATAATCGAAACATAATATTGTTGTTTACTGGAAAACCGGCCCGCCCCGCCCGCTGAGTCATCAATAATAGAACGCCAGTTGCCAACTTCATCTAACAACATGACATCATTTTCGGCCTTCGGCGCATTCACCGAATTTACAGCTTGGACAAGCAACTTCTATTTTGTCATTGAGAAAACAGTGTTGTTGTTACCGGCTCAGTGCCGGTAGTGCTTCAATTCTTGGATATTTCCCGTTTTCAAAGGACTAATATTTGTGGATAAATATTCTTATGCGAAGGTAAATCATTTATTTCGTTATCAGTCTCTCTATGCAGTTGAAATCAATTCGAGTCGAAAGTACCTATCATTAGACTCAAAGACTTAGGCCGTGTCCCCATTAGGCTCACAGTGAGCGGCTAACTGTTTGCTTCTAGTTCGCTCCCCTATTTTAAATGGTGTCCGGACAGCGCGTACTGTACGCAATGGGGTATGGAAAGTTTTTATTCGATATTTTTTTTATTTTTTTCATTTGATAGATTGGATCATTTAAAAGAACTAATTTAAATATTTTTTTATTCTGTTCAGTACTTATTTTTTAATATTTTTTAAAGATAAAATCATGATGACGTCACAAATCCTGCTGAATAAAATGTTATAACCTACATGAACTAAAAAAATATGATAACGTCTAACTTGACGTTGACAGTGACATGTCTATTTCTCCAATTCTACAGAAAATTATTTTACTAAGACAGTTGTCATAGAGATATTGTGCTTGATATATTATTCAATGCCAATGTTGTCAGCATCAACTTTTTTTTAGGATTTGTGACGTCATTTTATAGGTCGACTGAAGGTCAAATATTTTTTATATTTTCGCAAAAATTTGCACCATCTCATAATTTTATGAGCCCAAAATAAAAAAATATAGTTTATAACATACAATCTTGAAATGGTTTTGGAATCAGCATAATATGTAAGATTTTTCTTTACATACCCCTTGCCGACTCATTCAGTAAAAGTCGCAGCGAACGATGCTCGCAGTCGGCGGCTCAGCACTAGCGCGCTGCGCGGCATTATATTACGCGATCAAGTCGCGTTGGAGCAACCCCGCCCAAGAGTTCAAGCGCTTCGCGACTAATACGGCTACGTTTCGTCGCTCACTGTGAGCCTAATGGGGACGCGGCCATACTGGCCACGAATTCTGTGATTAGACTAATGTTCACTACGTTTCACGAGCGACGGCAATGCGGATAAAAGTTTCGATTAAAACCGTACTATGTAGATAAATACTTTAAAAATGTGTTCAAACATGTAGGAACTTAAGTACATATACCTATCCTTTTTACTTTGTACCTACCCTTTCTTTTTACTTTTGTGTGAAAATATCGTCGTAAAAAAATCGGCCAAGTGCGAGTCGGACTCTCGCACGAAGGGTTCCGTACTATCATCTATAATACTACAAAGTTTAGTTCTGTTTATAAAATAACGAGAAATCAACGAAATTCAAAGTAGTAAATTGCAAACTTCTAGGTAGGTTTTCGATACACATCCGGGCAGCATGACGATGCTCGCGCGAATACGCGCGGCTATGGCTCGCTCCGTGATGTTACCTCCCCCGCTACCCACGCGGCCGTTGCTTAGCAACCGCCTCGCGCTCGCGCCACCACCACACCGCGGCGCGGCGCTCGCACCGCGTTTAGATGCACGGATTATTTTCATTTTGTAAGTTTTTATGTATTAGATTAGGTATTTATTTTTATAGTTAATATATTTCTAAATATTTACTTACAAATATTCAAGTTTCTACCTGTTAATTAAGATCGAATAAAAATTGCTTAAAAATTACGTTTGTTGTATGGGAGCCCCCCTTTAATATTTACTTTATTGTTATTTAATTATTTATTTTGAAAGGTAAATATTCTGTGAAAATTTGAAGCGTCTACCTGTTACCGTTTTTAATATTGAGCAAAAAAATACGAAAAAAACCGTTTATTGTATGGGGACCCCCCTTAATATTTTATTTTTTATTTTTAGTATTTGTTGTTATAGCGGCAACGGAAATACATCATTTGTGAAAATTTCAGCTTTCTAGCTATCACGGTTTATGAGATACAGCCTGGAGACAGACAGACAGACAGACGGACGGGCGGACGGGCGGACGGGCAGACGGACAGACAGACAGACAGGCAGGCAGACAGACAGACAGGCAGGCAGACAGACAGGCAGACAGACAGGCAGACAGACAGACAGGCGGACAGGCGGACAGACGGGCTGACGGACAGACGGACAGACGGACAGGCGGACAGGCAGACAGACAGACAGACAGCGAAGTCTTAGTAATAGGGTCCCGTTTTTACCCTTTGGGTACGGAACCCTAAAAAAGGTTTCCATTGTTACGAAAAATATTTTGTTTATTGTGAAAAGTCCGTTCTCCTAGCGAAATTTAATTTTTGATTTAATGAGTAAAGCGAACGAAAGTCTCTCCATCAACCAGCAAGATTTTCATTCTTCTGTCCGGATGCTTGTGGGTACTCGCGTCCAGGGCCGTAGCCAGGAATTCATTTCGGGGGGGGGGGGGGGGGGGGGGGGTACAGCAATGGACATGAGCATAGCTTATAACTTTAGGGGGGGAGTTTGAGGCCCATGTCTTGTGATGTGCGAGCGTAACAGTTTGTAATATGCTGGTATAACGTGTTCCTAGCACTTTAATGTCCCAGATGAACACCGCGAAAATTGTAGTAGTGTTTTTATAGTAATATGCTTTGTTTCTCGTATTAGTGAACCCACGGTACTTCTCTGTAAAAATAGTAATATAGCGCGAGCGCTAAAATTTTAGTGGTGTTTTTATAGTAATATGCTTTATTTTTCGTGTTTGTGAACTAACAGTACTTCTATGTCAAAATAGTAATAATGCGCGAGCGCGAAAATTTTAGTGTTGTTTTTATAGTAATATGCTTTATGTCTTGTATTAATGAACCCACGGTACTTCCATGTCAAAATAAAATATTTTTTAAGGTTTTTAACATTAAATCATGGAAGTGATTGAACACTGTAGGCTTTGTGCTTTGTAGGCTGTCATATAGAAACATACACATATAAGTCATAAGTAATTTCAATAAAATATAAATTTCACATAGAAATAATTCGATTTAAATATGATATTGTTATTACAAATAAATATAATATTATATATATAAATAAATCATTCAAATCAAATTCATTCTAAGAAATGTCACCAAGAATATTATAGTAAATAAAAACAATAAAAACATTGAGATTAAAATAAAAACATTAGGTTAATCCAATTTTATATTCGTCAAAACTGTAAAATGCTTGGTCAATGAGCCAAGTTTTAAGTTTATTTTTAAATATTTAATATTTGCGTATATAAGGGGGGCGGGGGGTCTGGACCCCCTGGACCCCACCTTATATACGCCCATGGCCTACCTACTTAGGTAGACGCAGTTTTGATTTAATTTTTAAAGTAAAGTAAAGTTTATTTCCTCGTAACGATATTACACAATCTTTTTGCAGTGGGTCCCAAACTCGGCAAAGCCGGTATTTTGGGAACCCTGTGGTAGAAGTACCTAATGACTAATTCTTACGCGCTGGAGATATTAAATACCTGTCTATGCATTGCATTAATCATGGGATTCAATTTAGAGACATGGCAAATTAATCATAAAACTAAACAATATTAACACAAAAAGAATAAATACAGTTATTAAAATTAAGTTTGGTGCTTTGAAACATGTAAACTATAAGATAATGAGTTATATCTAGGTCAAAAAGTGAAGAACTATCGAGTCTGACCAAGGATATTATAATGTTCTCTCATTATCAGAAAAACAGTTATTTTTGGTTTCATTTTAAGATTTAAGGTTTTATATAGTTCTACACTTTCCGGCCTTACATAAACTTTGTAAAATTATGTACATTTAAAAATTAATATTATTATTTAAATACACATTATATATTTTTAACAATACAATGCGTGCATTGTGCTCAAATACATGTATTTACTTGTGTGTGTGTGTGTGTGTGTGTGTGTGAGTACATGATAGGCTGTGTCAGGGAGGGCGGCAGGCAGTTGCCAACTATTGCTATGTATAATTGTTGTCGTAGACTTTTACGAGTTTTTCTGTATCTTTATAGCTTAATAGTAGGGGAGCCCAAGAGGGGATTTTGCGCGTTACTCGAGCGTCAGAAAACTTATATGGGGAGAAATCTTGCACCCTGTAATCTACCCCTACCATATATGAACCCTTAATATGGGGAGGTTCATTGAGGGCAGCCCGTCAGATTAGTAAAAAAAAATCAATCCTCAGAAAAACTCGAGCGCGTCAGATTAAGATAAGGTAAGTTAAGTACATCCAGAAAAGTGTATATTTCAATAATCTGACAATTTGAGCGTGGCGTATGGAAATAAACGATTCACAAAGTTGTAAAAAAAAACGTCATCTCTAAATACTCGAGCGCGATAAATATTTTTTATTTTGAAGGAAATCCTATCAGGATTACGAAAAACATATAATCTGACGTTATTCGTGGGGCGATGTAGCTAAAACCATCGATAAAGGATGAAGCGTACAGATGCTGAGAACTGTGTATTCCCCACTCCGCACCTCTCTTGCCTTCTCACTCTTTCTTTATCTCTTACCCTCTCGCACCGTCTCACAATAGATATGTGACCCTCCCTACTCAAATATATTACCTAGTAACAACATTTTTATAGTCCTAAATTTTATAGTTCTTTTATATTACAAAATAGTATAGCACCTATACCTAATAGCACCTTGGTTTTTCTAGATATTAGGTAAATATACTATCTTTACTAAATCACATATTTTGAATCTACCTCCTAAACCACCTAAAATCCCAGATCTTAAATACCAGAATCCTAACTCTAACATTATGTGACTAAAATCCTGTGGTACACATAAACACGGCAAAACGGGTTTCCCTTTAACTTAAAAAACCGTAGAATCGATAGCAAAAAGGTCAATGGTGAATAAGATCAAATACACACAAATCAGATGCACACTCACCGAAATATATTAGATGAAAACCTGATATGCTAGCAACTTGGCGAGCGACGATGTGCCACTGATGACACCGAAGATGATGCAATCAGTCGATTCGTGCGGCGTGTGTCGGATGCTTCACCGAATACCATCAGATCAGAGAATACAACTTATAGATGGTCATAAAAGACCGAAACGCGATAGTGATGGAGGCGACAAAAATGTAACTCAAAAAAAAATTATTATACGACGAGAATGCAGTCCCTAATAGAGTCCGATCAACCCGGGGACTTATCACTTATCTGGTAACCCCACTAAAACCGGACTCTTACTAATGACTGTATTCACAGAAAAAAAACGACAATTCAGAAAATAGAAATAAGGATTGTGTGTACACCTTGAGCATTCATGCTTGCCATCGAAGTTTCCTTCTTGCGGCGGCGTCGTGTGGCGGGTCGCCCTCTTCCCTAACATATGGTTAAGGAGGGCGATGGCTGGCACATGCGTCATACTCGTGATCGGGTGCTGCTTGCTAGTCGCCGGTCTGCTCATAGTATATACACAATATCGTAATAAGTTAGGTAAGTTAAAAAGAAAAATCTTGTCTTCCCGTAACAAAATATTATTTTATGTTTATTTCAGAATCCATCATGGCTCCACTAGAATTGGAAGGTGATACACTTGGCATAAAACACGCAAGTTACAATAAAATAGTCAATGAAGCTGCTAAAAGTTACCAGCTGCAAAAACCCTCACAAGGTGATGACATACAAGAATTGCTGAATATTGATATTGCAAGTAAGAACCAAAACGTCGATTACATACTTGATACCTTTAAGTCTGAAGATGAATTATATGTGTCTAAAGCGATCAAGAGAAGCAAGTGGCTTTTCACGGACCCTCAGTATGCTCATATCATAAACCCTGAGCATTTATACACGGAACTATACCCTCAGATGACTACTAAAGCATTCAACAAACTGATGCTGAATGTAAGACTGAGTTTGAGAGATGAAAAACGCGTAGAAGCCTTCTACAGCTACATCAAAGAAAACAAAGATACCAAGGCTGCGTACAAATGGCTACAACACTGTTCTGTGCCTTTTGTGGAAACTGAAATATTAAAATACAACCGAGATATACCGGAATATTTAATTTTACGGCTTTTTGAAAAATCTTTCACCATTTTTGAGGCATACCATAAAAAGTATGATTGGATGATGAAAGAAAGTATGTTTTTGATAAGAAATAACACAATCAAATATATAGACTTCATAGAATCTAACAAAGATAGATTTTATTTTAATTTTTCTGCAAAACATACAGAGCTTCTGCTGCAAACATGCCCTCAAAGAATCATAGATAAATTAGAATTTTACGGCAAATATATTAATATTGCAACTTTTGCAAAATACTTAAACAAAACAGAAAATATAAAAGAATTCTTAATAAAACACGCTAATAACGATAAATTCAAATGGTTATATAAATATGACACTATCCAACACTTCATTAAACTTCTGCCTAAAGAAGGTAGATTTGAGTTTGTGAAGAAAATTTTTATTGATAAAGAGGAATCCCAAACAACTCCAGATCACGGGTCTAGATTTTATTCTATGGATGACTATTCTGAAGAGATGTTCTGCGGAGGGGATTTTAGTAATGTTGTGTCTACAAATACTAATATATATCAGTGGTACAAGTTCGCTCCCTTTGAATTAGCATTTACTGATTTGAAAAAGATGATTCGTACAGAGTCCTTGCCTGATCAAAGGGCGCTAATGTTTCAAGTGCTACTGACCTGTGCTAGTCGTAATATGCACCATGTTCAGACAGTCCTACAATATTACTGTGAAAAGCACATCAATGAACCCTTCAAATTCAAAATAAAATTTTTAAACTATTTTATATCAAAAGTTGACATTCACTCTCTTGACGATCAAACATGGGCTACTCTTAATAAACTGTTTCACAGTATGGAAGTTTTCATTGAATCTGAAAATAATGTTCAGTCTTGCATTCAAGCTATTATAATCAGAAACACTATTCGAAACGTACCAGTACCAGATATAATTGAAAAAAAGTTTGAGTTTGATACTCTTAAGAAATACGAAAAGAAATTAAAAAACCAAGACGATAAAGAAGCCGTTTTTAAATATTTACACAATTTTATCATAACAAAAGGCAATGCCTTAAATTTGGAAGTTGAAAATGAATATTGCGAAGCTGTTATGTGGTGCGAAAATCTTTTAAATCTCATTAAAGACTGGGGAAAAGAATTACATGATCACCAAAACGCACTGGCCAGGATCAAGAAACTTACTAAAATCAAAACAGAAAAACAATGGAGCCGAGAACTTATTACACTATATAAGACAAAGAAATCTTGGAGGAAGACAATGTTTGAGGAATCTATTATCATTGTACAAAATGAAGCGGTATATTTGAATGCTTTAAAACATGATGCTGGGTTGTTTTCTCGTAACAAAGACCACATAAAAGCTATGTTTTGTAACGATACCGTGTCACTTAGAAACGTGCTGCGTAAAGTACGTATTTATTGGCCTAATACATTAGCTAAAGATTGGAAGATTACGTATCTAAATCGTTTAAGTGAGCCAAGTGGGCATAAAGCTCTTATAAATGGGCTTTGTGCTTTATTCTCCCAGGAAGAAATAAACGGTTTGCTGAAAAAATATGCTCCGTCTATCGCTAAAATTGAATGGAACGAAACAGACCAACTGGAACTCAGTTTACGTAAACAAATTGCTAAGAATGCGCACAAAGCTAGACCTCTATTAAAGCTTGATGCATTACTGCCATATGCAAAAGGAGACTATTTGCAATTTGCCGTTCCGTCACTCAATTCCGTACTCAGCCAATTGAGCCCTAATAAGAGTCGTCTCATTGTCCCTACATTACTGGATGCTCCAGTGTCGCTACAGAAGTTCGGAGTTCGGTGCGCGTTCCACAAGATGACTTTCGAAGAATTAAAACCGATGCTCTTCGGAACATGGAATTCTACCAAAAATTCTTCTATCAGAACAGTTCTCTTTACGTATACGTATGAAATGATGTGCAAAGAAAAGAACGATTCTAGTGTAAAAGCCATGTGGGAACTATTGAGTATGTTTATAGACAACCTGACTTCCGAAGAAAATAAGCTTGTATATACGAAACTCGGCGATGTTTCTAAGGTACCTGAGGTTATTAAACCTCAGTTCTTCATAAAAAGCTACACATTTTTGAATTCGTTGCCGGCTAAATGCAACTGCGAAAGTTTAATAAACCGTTTGCAAGACTATGCGGGCGATGTTATGGAGTTTTTGGATAACGATTTCGTTGTGAATATCCTGTTAAAAAAATTCTTTGAAAATTTCCCTAAAGAAAAATACATCCACAATCAAGCACACGCATTATCAATATTTATACTGTCATCAAAAGATGAAGAGACACAGATGAAGCGGTATGAAATTTCTTTAGCTCCTCTACTAGAAAACTATTTGCCCAAATGGGAAACAATCGATGACGGCAATTATAATATAAAATGTAATGTTCATACTATATTAGGAGGACTCGCTGATAACCAAACCTATACATTTGAAAAAAGACGGCAAATCCCATTAAAGGTTTTCAAGGCCATACAATTGAAACTCGAAAAATCCTTGGACTATATAAAACACTACGTACTTTTGACTTCCTGGAGGCTAACAGTGGAGTTCGTAAAAACCCTTGATGAAAGTGGCTTTGTAACAGAGTGCTATAAAATAGAGGCTGACAATAAAGATAGACCTAGTGACGAGAAGGAAAAAATGTACTCTAACATACATAAAAAATTATCGCCGCTGTTTTCTAAAGTATGCGTACAGATCTTAAAAGATGATATGGAACGTTTCGGTCATTCCATTCACACTCTATATTCACAGGCTCTTAGAAAATTATTTAACGATTATTCGTCCCGTTCAGTGTGTAAATTATTAGATACACTAGAATACATTACATGGATCCTTGAAAATGACAAAGATAAAGAAGTTTGGTTAATGATTCAACAGTTTTTGAAGAAAGAAATAAACAACATATATTCAGATGATGAAAAAAATAAATTGGAAAAAATACGTGAAATTGTATTTTCACATCCTTCTGATGAGGTCAAAATGCATTATTATCACTTGTTCGCTAATATGCCACCATTCACACCAAGCACTTAAAGAGTTATAAACAGGGATTTATCACGTAAATATATCGTATCATAGCATGGGTGTCTTTACTGTTGAATTAAGTCACCATAAGAGCACTATTTTGTTTCTTGTGATAAGAATCTAAAATGTGTTACCTGTTCTGGTACGATCAAATAATGTGTAAAAAATAATAATATGAGTTATTAGTGCCTTGTTGTTTTTATATTGCTAGATTATATACCTATTTAGTCCTAGTACCTACTGAAATCAGAGCTACATAACTTAACACGAAATAAATGAATATGGACGAACTGCTGACGTAATCTCTCATCAGTCACACAAACAATAATAGCTGAGCCCACGACGGCCAGACCTTCGTTATTTTATAAAAGCTGAAAGTTTCTCTGTTTATGTCTCTAACACAGGTAAGAACGACCAGCGACTATAGAGTTTGGATTGTGGTACTTTGGCAGATAACAGGTAGTAAAGGTGTATAAAATAGTACCTTACTTTCCTTAAAGCATAAAGCTCAATTTTTTATATGTTATTCAGGATAACTATAAAAATCACGTTATTGCATTGACGGACATTTATTAGGGTTGCTACTCCCTGCCAGACACCCCTAATCGCCAGGAAGCCAGACCTTCGTTATTTTATAAAAGCTTTCAGCTTTTATTAAATAACGAAGGTCTGGCCGTCGTGGGCTCTTGCTCTATAATTCATGTCCGGTTATATGGCTCAAACATTACGGTTATTCAACTCTGTTATTTATTCTTTAGCAAATGTTTATTGTTATATATTTGTACAACTACATATTATAATATTAGATCATATGTAACAGGTGCATTTAATCTCAATGTTCTTTCCTTGTTGAGAATCGAGTTGTTTTTTTTTAAATAAACTTTATCTATTTATTTTATTCACTTAACACTTTGACAGCGGATCACGTACTACGCACGTGACGCTTATTTTAACAGCGATTGTTTGAACTTTAAGCTTACCTTTTTCAATAAAATATAATTCTAAAACTATTACTGATGTTTTTTTATTTCTTTAAAGTAAACGTAATAACCGTTCTTATCTATTTATCTATTCAGCCTTAGAGTAGTTTTTTTTTTTTTTTTTTTTTAAACAAAAAAATACAAAGTACAAATTAATCAGTTTAATTTACAAAGTGAACGAAAAAGTAAAAAATAGTTTTATGTGATACCTAAATGGTATAGGTACGTACATAATTATGTAGTTGGTATATTATAGGTTCAACATAAATCGTCTTTTGGTAGCTCACACCATTTATTGTATCGATGAAAGCATGTAGAGGAGGTTTTATTGAGGAAAAAATCTAATTGTAAGAATGCCCCTTGTAGGTTACACAAAATAAACGTCCACATGGCGTTTACAATAATCAAATGTTGTTTGTTCGTCCCGAAATGTATGTAGGTATATAGTTAACTGTAGAAACATGGTGAGCTCACTTTGAGCTTAGAATGTCTTAATTCTTAAAGGAATTTCATATCGGTTCTAAATGTTGACATGGATAAGGATATTGTCACGAGCCTCACTAACTGAAGGTTGTACGGTTAGGAGGTTTAGGTATCCGCAAAATTTCAAGTGTTGCATTATCGGCTTTCTTGTCCTCTGTTCATAGTACCTTCTCAAAAGTTCTGAATGAAAAGAAAAGAATGACTGTCCCTTTTGTTGTCCTTTCTTGTTTGATTATATCTACCTTAGTTGTGAAGTATGAAGACCGGGGCCGTGTCTCTTATTACACTATACTCTGTCCCTGCCGATAGGGTCCGATAGTCGTGTGGTAAAATAAGCCTTTAAACGACAGTGTGGCAGAGGAAGAAGTAGTAGTCCTAAAATATATCTATTTACTCTAACCTTTTTTTTTAATTTGACAAAACGGGGTCCGTGCCTTTTATAAACTAATATGTTATGTATTTTGTAACTACTTACCAAAGACTTACTTACATTTTTCTTTAATTATGCAACAGAAAGATACTCTAACCTTAAAACTTCCATTATAATTGTAGCTCTCAGGAAATGAAAGGCCCCAAGAAGTTCCATTCTTGTGCAGTATGGGTATGTATCAAGAGCGTGGACTGAAATCGGTAGGTAAGGTTTTTTTTCAATATAATAAGAACTAAGTGCCGACTTTCTGCTAGTTTTATTATTTGTTGCTAGAATGGGAAGGGTGGAATAAGATCGTGAATATTTTGCGCATAGTACTCACCGGTAGTAATCCTATAGAATCTGGATAAACATGTTACTTTGTGTTGTAAATTATGAATTAGATAGTTGTACATTTATGTATTAACTTACTTAATTATCACAGTCATTACTTTTTTAGTGTAAAATTTATTTACGTTTCACTAAAACTCACCTGTTGATAAAGCGACGGTATGACAAAGGATGAAGCACGTCAATCTAGAAGATAGACAAATATTGATTTCAATCTAGAAGATAGACAAATATTGATTTCAATCTAGAAGATAGACAAATATTGATTAATTACAAATTTGAGATAAGTACTAAATGACTGTAAATTATTATTTATATTGTAGCGCTAGTGGCGTAGCTTGACTAGGTGTTCCCGAACGATCACCAAAGTTAAGCAACTGACGGACCGGTCAGTCTTCGGATGGGTGGCCGTGAGTAGCATTTCTTTCTGAGCGGTACCGTGGGTCGGATTGTAGGTCCCGGTTGTTCAGCAATCGTCAAGCCAAGTCAGAGGCCTTTCGGCGGCTTAATAACTCTGACAATAGGGCTGGCCACTCAGTCTATACGAACTTACTTACTTTATCATAATTATTTCATTTAGAAAGGAAAAACGCCACATAATAAATGTATCATTTGTTCTAGCCAGATGATTTGATTGACTGTTTATTTCGGTGATATTGTTACCAAAATTCTTTGTTTTTTCCCTCCGAGGAAGAATATCAAAAGCATAGAATTCGCCCTATTTGATCAAAAGTTTGTATTTCCCGCCCGTGTTAATGCCATGAACATTTTGACACCTAGTCTCTTTCGACTTAGTTCATTCTTTACAATCGTGATACTGAAGAAATCAACCCTATGTGTGTGCAATAAGATTTAAAATTGAATAATCTATATACATATTGTTGTTTACGAGAAAACCGGCCCGCCCCAAATGAGTCACATCATTTCATTCTCAGTGATGCCAACTTAGCTACTTTGTAGCTAGATCTGGCTACTTTTAGACCCTCGTCAGCTACTTTTTTGAAAAGTTGTAGCTAAAAAATCTAGTTACGTTTTCTAGCACCTTTTGAACATGACGACACAGACACAGTAACTTATGTGCATTTATAATGTGTCAAACCAGTTTGACAGTCTGTATGATGGTGTAGAGCTGGCATTAATCCGTGCCACTACTCTATTAATTTATTCATAGATTATAGAGTGGTTGCATGTCATTGGTCAGTTACAGAGCCACAAAAAACTTCATTAGGGCGAATACATCATTGCGAGTCACAGCACAGCAAGCAGCGTAGGAAGACCAGCCACAAGATGGACAGATGACTTCATACAAGTGCTGAAACGGTGGCTTCAAGGCGCTTCGGTCGTTAATCGGTCTTTTTGCAAATCTATGGGTTAAGCCAATGTTCAGCAGTGGACTTTCCATGGTTGAGATGATGACGATTACGAGTCAACAATTGAAGAATCTGGGCTAGAAGTCTCGACTTTATTTGAATCAATTTACTCGTATCAACAGAATTCTGTTAATTTATACAGGCTGTATGGGCACAGTCAGAAAGTACAGAGTAAGTTAGTAACAATTTATCTCTATATGCACAACATATGTTGATTTGTCATATTACAGACAAATATAGACCGATTTTATCACTTCAATAAATCTACACTAATTTACTTTGCACTAAACTGACTGTGTCCATACTGCCTGTCTGAATCAATTTATCAACCGATCTATCTTAGTAAAATTTATTAGTAAGACTAATTAAAATGTATTAATAAGTAATAATTTCTATTAAACTATATTTGTTTTTAGGGTTTCGTACCCAAAGGGTAAAACGGGACCATATTATTTACTAAGACTCCGCTGTCTGTCTGTCCGTTTGTCACCAGGATTTGTCTCATGAACCGTGATAGTTGGACCGTTAAAATTTTCACAGATGATGTATTTATGTTTCCGATATAACAACAAATACTAATAATTTTATAGTTTAAAAAATTTAAACAACCGACTTCAGATTACGTTATTTCGTTTACTTGTAATTTTAGTAAGGATAATAATTAAACAAGGTGCTCAAGCGTTGAAGTGCTCTATTTTCTCCATATACACATTGGATGAGTAAGTAGGTTTTACTTTTCAAGTTCACTAAATCACTCACGATTGTAAACTTTTTAAAGATACCTCTCTTCACCCGCTCGTTTTTTTTCAAGAATGACATTTGTCATTGAATGTCAAATGCTTAGTCGTCGCAGATTAGAAAATGTGCAGATGTTTACACGATAAACCTCATAATTTGACACTTTTGCAAAGAAAAATGTGTCAGTGCGGAACTCTGCGATTCTATAATCTGACGCACGAATCCAGTGAAAATATTTTACTTTTATAGATTTTCAAAAAGTAATAAAGCAATGTTTCTAAAATAATTATAAGACCAACTTGGGAGTTTTCTCTATACGCCAATTCACGAAACACAAAAATTGGTTCACGAATGAGCGAGAAATTCGTGTACATACATTTTAAAAAAATACGCTACAATAACCTCCTCCTTTTTTGTAATCGGTAAAAAAATAGAATAAAATTAATATTTGAGGGGGCTCCCATACAACAAACGCGTTTTTTTTGCAGTTTTTTATAGATAATGGTAAGGACCCCTTCATGCGCGAGTCCAACTTGCACTTGGCCGGTTATTTTTCCTCCCTTAGCTACTTCTAGCTACTTTTTGGAGTCTAATCTAGCTATATACATGACAATACAGTTGGCAGCACTGTTCATTCTAGGTCTATGCATACCTACTCTTCCTTCGCGGCGCCTAGCAGTCACAGATATACAAATCATACGTAGTATCTTCTAATCTAACTGGTCTGTGGTACAAATTTATTTACGGCTCGAACAAGTGTCTGCTTTTTGTAATTTCTAAAACAATGTTGTAAAGGTTTTACCGGCTCAGTGCCGATAGTTCTTCAATAATTCTTGGATATTTGTCGTTATCAAAAAGAACAAACAGTTGTGGATAAATAATCTGTCTAAAGCGAAGGTAAATTTATTTTATAATTTTTTTACAGTCTAAAACGAGTCAAAGTAGTTAGGTACTATCATTAGATTACTGCTCATTATGATTCACTTGAAAGAAGCGCCGATCTTCATATTACGGCTTTAAAGCCGTAATAGATTTTTTTTTATTTGTTCAAAAATTTAGACAAAGAGAATGTAGATAGATTTTTACTTAAATATACCTACCTACCTACCTATCCTTGCGAAGCTTTTTGCTTTCTTGCGAAAGTTTCGTGAAAAAAATGTTTTATGAGAAAATATGACTGGCTCAGATGGCGGGGGCACGGCCGTGCCCCCAGATTTGTCCTTATAATGTGTATAATCCGTTCTCCCAGCGAAAATGAAATTTTATATACCTTTTATATACAGACCACAGAATTCGCCCTATAGACATTAAATGGTTTTACAATTGAAGGTCAAATAAGTTTCTATAATATATATATTCTATAAGCAGTGATCTATATTAATATATAAAATTATGTCTATGTCTATATGTACTAAAGTTCTTTGTATAAAAGTACAAATACAAATAATTTTATTGCAGTTTGTAGGTACATTAAGGATCTTAATATGGAATTATAACAAATTATTGTTCTGTGGAAAAGATATTATCAAAGTCAAAGACTTTGTTCCCCTATTTACATAGGGTTGGTCCGTCATTCGATTTCGGAAAATGTTTTGCTAAATTTTATAACACAAAAGTTATCATTTAGTCATTTTCCAGGGAGAAAACTTAACGTAGTCAGTTGTATGAGAAAAACGCCTCTGTCCCTTGCTCTTAAAGTATAGACTTCGATAAAGTATCAACGGGATGTAGAGTCAAACCTCAAAAACGTCCGAGCTCAATGAGGTCTAATTAGACCCCTTACACGATTAAAATAATTTTGATTTTCCAAATAATTCGAAGCAGCAAAATAGACGTCTCTAGACTTCTCAATCTAAATTAGGCCTTAGCGCGGCGACATAGCGTCTTTATATCAAAAAATCTCAAAATCTTTAAGTTTGTTGTTGTTGGTATATGAGTAACGGTCAACCCAGGACACTATATTCGTGAATTTTGTTTTAGACTTTACGTCCACGTAATGGAAAGTCATTGAGTACATAATAAAAGTTTTTTTTTATTCAATAATTTAGTCAAATAACAAAAAAAAGGTTCTTTTGAAAATGTCAATAGTTCATGTTGACCTGGAGTTACACTCAACTCTTCTATCGATGGAAAGTTGGCTCCCATTGGCATAGTTCGCGAAATCGGTATATAGCGATTAGCTATTGGCGATAAGGCCGCCAGTTGTTACACTAGATTTTAAATATCTTATCTTGATTGTAAGTTTCTAAGGTGTGTACAATAAAGAGTTTATCTATCTAACTATCTACGCACCAAAATAAATCAAAATATACCCTATGTCCTTCCCCAGACCTTATAGAATCTCTGTGCCAAATTACATAACGATTGGTTCAGCCGTGAAGAGGTAACAAACAAACAAACAGAGAGACAAACGACAGACAGAGATACATTAGTTTTATAATATTAGTTAGAATTTGGGTGTCTTCAAATTGCTAGTGAACAGGTTTCTTTTCCTTTCTTGTTATCATTCCAGCGCTGGCATATTGTTGAATAAAACAAGTATCAATGTTAAAAAAACCTGACTGTAGAAGAGTGTTCTTTGCTGTGTATTTTATGACTTTGTTGATACACTATTGAGTGCAGAATTCAGCTGAATCAGCTGCGCACTTATTCCTTACGGTTTAGATTGGTATGGTTTTAATTGGTAAACATAAACCAATATTTCAGGGTATTTTCATATAGCCTTGGATATATTATGATCTTTTGGGTCAATTTACAAGGCTAGAGTGAATAGATATCTTCTAGATCGACGAGCTACATCCTCGTCCACACCGTCGCTTAACATCAGGCGAGTTGGTGGTCAATCGTAGATCTTGTATAAAAAGAAAAAAAAAATCTCTAAATTTGCGCTACATATCACCGGCAGTCTTGTATTATTTTTTTACCCGCTGCGCAAAACGAGGGTTATGTTTTTCGAGCGTATTTTTATAGAACCTAGACTAGATGAAGGACCGATTTTGATCTAGCTTTTTTGTTTGAAAGAGGATTCCATAGAGAGTGTTGTTTGCTATTTTTCATCAAAATCGGTTCAGCCGTTTTTTGTCGGGAGTTTTTGAGTTTTCTAAAGTTATACTTGTTATTGCGCCGTTTAACTTAAGATTTTGTTTCGCATAATAGTTATACCCTCCAGACCATCAGCTGACAATCTTTCCGCTGACCTGCAGCCAGCTGACGTTTGTATATTTTATTCACAATAAAAAATAAATTGTCATCTAAAAAAAAAATACAGCTATCTCCGTCGATTTGCCCGCTGCTCTAAAGAAGTAAATTACGTGAGTAGCTTGTGAGTGTATCATACTCGTCGGGCTGTCAACGATCAGCGCGTACAGTACAACGACATTTTCAGGATGCTGATGCGACTGCCTCGCTATTGCAGTGCTTCTACGATATTCGATGAAGCACGCACGGACGACTTTCATGCAATAATTCGTAAGAAAGTTGCATCCATACGACAGCGAGCGCGAGCCAGCCGTAATATCATTCTGAAAATGATTGTTGCTCGCATAGACTGTGCTATTCAAAGCAAATGGATGCTTATTACGATGGGTGAAAATCTATAATAGACATTATTTAATTCATAATGGCTGATGATTGTATTTTTAAATTATGAATTGATTTTATAGGATTTAATTTGGTATGATTGATTAATATCTTTGACGTTTATAATGTACTTAAATTATAAGTGACTGGATATTTTCCGAAATAAAGAATTATTATTATTTAGCCGGCAAGGAGCCACACTTGACTCTAACAAATAATATCACTTTAAAGTTTTCATTTCGCAAACGGATCCCTAAATTGAAAAATGTTTTTAACATACCTACATTATTTTTGAAAGACCTATTCATCGATATCCCAAGGGGTAGATTTTTTTTACATGTTCGTGTGACCAGCTGACGATCTTTCCACCACTACAGCAGCCGACTGACGATTTTTCTCTTTCAGATAGGTATTACAATCTATTATTTTTATTCACATATTTATTTACACATCTTAAAAGTTTAACAAGAGATGTTTAATATACATATTACAAAAAATATAGCCTATGACACTTGTGAAGTGAAGGCGTGTCTTAGCACACCTTATTACGAAACCACGCACATCAAAATCGGTCAAGCCGTTTAGGCTGTAGGCTGTCATATAGAAACATACATACATGCATACACTCAAAATACAGGCACAAGTACTATTACCAAAGGAGAAGTAATACGCTACAACTGCAACATTTGTTAATTCTTGATATTTATTGATTATATATACATACGTATATTATTTAAAAAGTCATATATTGCATTTCAATCACACCCACATATATTTTTTATTTCCTTTTTCAATAATACTCTATCCTACAACTGTTACTGCTAATAACATTTTTATAGAACACTATTATAAAATAGTAGTAGCACCTAGGTTTATCTAGGTAGCAAGTATAATAATTATCTTTACTAAATCACATATTTTCAATCTCTTTACCTAAATCACCTAAACTTAAATCTAAGAATCGTAACTGTAACATTCTGTGACTAAAATATTTACGTACAGATAAATACGACAAAATAGGTTTCACTTTAAAAGATCAATTTAAGTCATTCATATTGTTTTAAATTTGTTTCAGAATCCAACATGGCTCCACTTGAATTAGAAGGTGATACACTTGGCATAAAACACGCAAGTTACAATAAAATAGTCAATGAAGCTGCTAAAAACCACCAGCTGCAAGAACCTTCACAGAGTGATGACATACAAGAATTGCTGAATATTGATATAGCGAGTAAGAACCGAAACGTCGATTACATACTTGATACCTTTAAGTCTGAAGATGAATTATATGTGTCAAAAGCGATCAAGAGAAGCAAGTGGCTTTTCACGGACCCTCAGTATGCTCATATCATAAACCCTGAGCATTTATACACGGAACTATACCCTCAGATGACTACTAAAGCATTCAACAAACTGATGTTGAATATAAGACTGAGTTTGAGAGATGAAAAACGCGTAGAAGCCTTTTATAGCTACATCAAAGAAAACAAAGACGCCAAGGCTGCGTACAAATGGCTACAACACTGTTCTGTGCCTTTTGTGGAAACTGAGATTTCAAATCACCACCGAGATATACCGGAATATTTAGTTTTACGACTTTTTGAAAAATCGTTTACCATCTTTGAGGCATACCATAAAAAGGATGATTGGATTTTGAGAGAAAGTCTATTCATGGTACGAAACAACACAATCAAATATTTAGACTTCATAGAATCTAGAAAAGATAGATTTTATTTTAATTTTTCTGCTAAACATACAGAGCTTCTGATGCAAACATGCCCTCAAAGAATCATAGATAAATTAGAATTTTACGGCAAATATATTAATATTGCAACTTTTGCAAAATACTTAAACAATACAGAAAATATAAAAGAATTCTTAATGAAACACGCTAATAACGACAAATTCAAATGGTTATATAAATATGACACTATCCAACACTTCATTAAACTTTTGCCTAAAGAAGGTAGATTTGAGTTTGTAAAGAAAGTTTTTATTGATAAAGAAGAGACTCAACCAGTTTCGGAAAACAGAGCTAGATTTTGTTCTATGCAAACCACTAGTTTTGTTGCACAAAGTGCACTAATGTGCTGCCGAGCGGAAGTTAGTAATGTCTCTACAAGTATTAATATCTATCAATGGTACAAGTTTGCTCCATTCGAATCGGCTTTTACTGATTTGAAAAAAATGATTCGTACAGAGTCCTTGCCTGATCAAAGGGCGTTAATATTTCAAGTGCTACTGACCTGCGCTGGTCGTAATATGCACCATGTTCAGACAGTCCTACAATATTACTGCGAAAAGCACATCAATGAACCATTCAAATTCAAAATCAAATTTTTAAACTACTTTATATCAAAAGTTGACATTCACTCTCTTGACGATCAAACATGGGCTACTCTTAATAAACTGTTTCACAGTATGGAAGTTTTCATTGAATCTGAAAATAATGTTCAGTCTTGCATTCAAGCTATTATAATCAGAAACACTATTCGAAACGTACCAGTACCAGATATAATTGAAAAAAAGTTTGAGTTTGATACTCTTAAGAAATACGAAAACAAATTAAAAAAGCAAGACGATAAAGAAGCCGTTTTTAAATATTTACAAAATTTTATCATAAAAAAAGGCAATGCCTTAAATTTGGAAGTTGAAAATGAATATTGCGAAGCTGTTATGTGGTGTGAAAATCTTTTGAATCTCATTAAAGACTGGGGAAAAGAATTACATGATCAACAAAACGCACTGGCCAGGATCAAAGAACTTACTAAAATCAAAAAAGATAAGCAATGGAGCCGAGAACTTACTACACTATATAAGACAAAGAAATCTTGGAGGAAGACAATGTTTGAGGAATCTATTATCATTGTACAAAATGAAGCGGTATGTATGAATGCTTTAAAACATGATGCTGGATTGTTATCTCGCAACACAGACCACATAAAAGTTATGTTCTGTAACGATACCTTATCGCTAAGGAACGTGCTGCGAAAAGTACGTATTTATTGGCCTAACACATTAGCCAAGGATTGGAAGACTACGTATCTAAATCGTTTAAATGAGCCAAATGGGCATAAAGCCCTTATAAGCGGGCTTTGTGCTTTATTGTCCAAGGAAGAAATAAACGGTTTGCTAAAAAAATATATTCCGTCTAACACAAAAATCGAATGGAACGAAACAGACCAACTGGAACTTAGTTTACGTAAACAAATTGCTAAGAATGCACACAAAGCAAGACCTCTATTATCACTTGATGGAATTATGCCGTATGCAAAGGGAGACTATTTGCAATTTGCCGTTCCGACACTCAATTCCATACTCAGCCAGTTGAGCCCTAATAAGAGTCGTCTCATTGTCCCTACATTACTGGACGCTCCAGTATCGCTACAGAAGTTCGGAGTTCGTTGCGCGTTTCATAAGATGACTTTCGAAGAATTAAAACCGATACTCTTCGGCATATGGAATTCTACCAAAAATTCTTCTATCAGAACAGTTCTTTTCACTTATACGTATGAAATGGTTTGTAAAGAAAAGAATGATTCTCGTGTAAAAGATATGTGGGAGCTATTGAGTATGTTTATAGACAACCTGACTTCCGAAGAAAATAAACTTATTTACACGAAACTTGGTGATGTGTCTAAAGTACCTGAGGTTATTAAACCTCAGTTCTTCATGAAAAGCTACACATTTTTGAATTCGTTGCCGGCTAAATGCAACTGCGAAAGTTTAATAAACCGCATGCAAAACTATGCGGACGATGTTATAGAGTTTTTGGATAACGATTTCATTGTGAACATCCTGTTAAAAAAAATATTTGAGAATTTCTCTAAGGAAAGATATATCTACAACCAAGCAAACGCATTATCAACATTTATATTGTCAGCAAAAGATGAGGAGACACAGATGAAGCGTTATGAAATTTCTTTAGCTCCTCTACTAGAAAAGTACTTGCCCGAATGGGAAACAATTGATGACAGTGATTATAGTATCAAAAATAACGTTCATACTATATTAGAAAGACTCGCAGATAACCAAACCTACACATTTGAAAAAAGGCGGCAAATCCCAATAAAGGTTTTCAAGGACATACAATTGAAACTAGAAAATTCCTTGGACTATCTAAAAGATTACGTACAGTTGACTTCCTGGAGGCTAACAGTAGAGTTCGTAAAAACCCTTGATGAAAGTGGCCTTGTAACAGAGTGCTATAAAATAGAGGCTGACAATAAAGATAGACCTAGCGATGAGAAGGAAAAAATGTACTCTAACATACATAAAAAATTATCGCCGCTGTTTTCTAAAGTATGCGTACAGATCTTAAAAGATGATATGGAACGTTTCGGTCATTCCATTCACACTCTATATTCACAGGCTCTTAGAAAATTATTTAACGATTATTCGTCCCGTTCAGTGTGTAGATTATCAGATACACTAGAATACATTACATGGATCCTTGAAAATGACAAAGATAAAGAAGTTTGGTTAATGATTCAACAGTTTTTGAAGAGAGAAATAAACAACATATATTCAGATGATGAAAAAAAGAAATTAGAAAAAATACGTAAAATCGTTTTTACACATCCTTCTGACGAGGTCAAAATGCATTATAATGACTTGTTCGCTAAGAAACCACCATTTACACCAAGCAATTAAACAGTTTTAACCACGGATTTATAACGGCAACATTACCTAAATATATATTTTTAAGATTAACACTAACATAGATGTTATATCTATTAAAACTTACTGTAGAATTAAGTCACAATCAGTGCACTATTTTGTTTCTTACGATATGTATCTAAAATATGTAAAACTCAATAGTGCGCTTAAAATTAGTAGTAGGTACCTAGTAGGAAAATAAAAAGTTAAGCTTGATAGATTTGCGATTATATTTTCCGTCCTTGGGTCATAGATTCGATCAAATAATATGTACTAAACATGTGATGGCTTGTTGTTTTTGTATTGCTAAGTGTATATTTAGTCTTAATACTGAAATCTGAGCCACATAACCTAAAACAAAATGAATCTCTCACCAGTCTCTCTCATAAGTTACATGAACAATAATGTAAATTCATCTCAGGTTATACGGCTCAAAATTTACAATATTTTAAACTCTGTTATGTATGTTTTAGCAACTGTTTATTTTTATATAATGTACAGGTTGATTAAACACTAGCAATAGTCGAGGACATATTTATTAGTGGTCAAATAAAAACTTTGTTAAAGTTTTTTTCCAAGATTACAGAAATTATGGACGCCGCGTACTCTCACGCACCGAGCGCGAGCGAGCGCAAGTCATCTACCTACGTAGTACCTAGTTCTTATTGCACTTGATCGGGCGACTTGCATGTGCACTCGATGCTCCTGGTTTAAGTGCACGTAATTTTTGTTTTCTCATGATTATTAGGTCAAATATTAACCACCTATTTTGATTATTTGGAACGAGAATCGAATACTGAACACTATGTATCAATATTGGTAATATTTAAACAGTCACCATTTGCATTTTGTCTTTCTTGCATTGCATTTCATCTCAATGTACCTTGTTGAGAATCGATTGTTTTTTTTATAAACTAAATCTAGGTATTTATTATATTATATACCTACTTGTAGATATTAGAAGTTATTGAGTAATAATCAATAAACTTAAAAAGTATTTATACATTTAACAAGATGATATTATTATTATTAAATTAAATTTCAAATTCTATATTTAACTAACAATTTTAAAAGCATGTAAAGAAGTAATCAATTTAAATTTAATTTAATCAATTTATTATATTGTTCAGTTTATAAACAACTATTGTTATAACTTTAAGCTTACCTGTTTCAACAAAATATACTTAATTATAAAACTATTACCAGTTTTTTTTTTACTTCTAAAGTAAACAAAAGAATAGTCATATCTGTATCTATTCAGCCTTACAGTAATAACATAGAGCTCTGACTTAGAGTAATAGTCTCATTCGAAATTCAGTTCACTGAAGCCAAAACCTATCAAAATATCGTAGGACTTTACCATAGATGTAATTATTATGTGAATGACCAATACGTAGGAGTTTTGGCGGGAACGTCTTAGTAACGTGTTGTTGCTTTGTTTTTATTTCCTAAACTTGTGTTATTTTGTACATTAATGCTATAAAAATGGTGGTGTTTTATTCATTAAGTGTTCGATAAAGTGCGTGAGTGTGTGCAAGTGAAATAAAGCAGTAAAACATGTGATTTTACGATGTCGGCAAAACTCCATAGAAACTTCTAGTAAAGTCGCCACCACTTTACTGAAGCAGGACTCGACTTATAAATTGACTGTATACGTGACTTAGATTGTGACTAGAACATTTACAACTTGTTTAATTCAAGAAACTTGAAAAAATCCTTATACTTGACACTGGCAAATGCTTTAATGCGGGTCCAATACAAAAAAGAAGAAGAAGAACTTTGACTTATGAATGTCATTGGTCTGCAAATTATTAGCCTTCGAATGATTTTTAACACACTTTTATTAGGTCGACCTTTATGTAACTAATTTAACCATCTTCCAAGGATCGTTTCGTCATGAAAATTGACTGCTGTATGTAGTTCTGATGACTATACAATAATATGGTACTTTTATATTTTTATATATATATTTTTTTATTTGTGGACATTTCACACAACACCATCTAGGCCAAACTAAGCAGAGTTTGTACTATGGAACTAGATGGTTGGTAGAATACATATATACTTTTTTTGTAAATATATACATATGATACATAGAAACACCCAGACACAGAACAAACATCCATGCTCATCACACAAAAATGTTTATCCTGGGTAGGAATTGAACCCACGACCTACAGCTCTGCAGGCAGACATACTACCAACTGAGCCACAAGGCCAGTCAATACTGTCGAACTGATCTGATGATGGAGCCTTATCTTCATAAGAACTAGAACTTCATGGTGGAACATCGTATCATAGCTGTGTTTGGATTTGTTAGAAAAGTCTTGTAATTAACTTTGACCACAATAATTTGTAGCGTGTTTTTTAGTTTTTTAAATTGTAATTTATTCAAGTATAGGTATACGTATTAGGTAAGTACAATTTAACACAAACTTGTATAACAGGATAGGTACCTACATAGGTATGTACGTAAAATCGCTGTAAAAGATTATAAATAGGTACGCATTCTTTAAAATATTTCTAGTAAAGTCAGTTATTCATTACGAAAAAGTTTGTTGGAGGCAACGATAAAACATTTTTTTTGCGAGAGATGTATTATTATCTCATTTATTTATTTACAATCTTAATTCTAAATTTTTTACAACACAAATATAAACTTATAAAAAATAAACATAAATATTGTAAAAAACTTAAAACTAGGGTGCCGCCGGCAGCGGGGCAGGGCTCAAGCTGCCGGTGGTAGGGGCTACAGAGAGAGGAACCTCCTGACAATACGTGCCGTGTCTAGGATGACTGCTTTCTGTATCTGACCCTTGACCCAACCATCGAGCGAGAGCCTCTTGAGATGTTGGTCGAGGCTCTTCGCTATAACACCGTTCACCGAAACGACTATCGGGACAATGATCGTCGAGTCAACATCCCACATGGCGGTTATCTCGTGAGCCAAGTCAAGGTACTTGCTGAGCTTGTCCTTCTCAGCTTTCACGAGATTCTCATCATGTGGGATGGTGATGTTGACGAGCACTGCCCGGCGTTGAGACCGATCTACGATCACGATATCAGGCTTGTTAGCAACTATTATTATTATTATTACAAAAAAATAGCCTATAACACTCGGGGAGTTAGATTCGTGTTCACACAGGAATCTAACACCTCGCACATCAAAATTCGTCAAGCCGTTTTGACTGGCGGCGATCATATAGAAACATCTACACAAACATACATATACTCGAAAAACATAATTCCTTCTTACACAGTCGGGTAAAAACAACTAGAACGCTGTAACATGAAAATAGTTATAAACACAGAATTCGCCCTATTACATAGGACCCAGAAGGATAATCTCCATACAAACCGCCTTTTAAATTCGGGCCAATTTTATTTTTTCAATTTGACACTTCATTTTTTTATAAATTTATTTTTAACCGTAGATACACGTCCATTTGCCAAATTTATCTACAAAGTTGCCTTTGAAAAGGATATCTCCCGATTTGATCGGGTAATCATAATTAAAGTCAGAATGGTCCATGGGAGATTCATACAATCATATAACTGAAATAATAGTAACTTTGAAGTCTGCAACGGTCCACGTCCAGCTATTTCATTCGGAACTTCATTTTTGAAAATAGGATAAAACAGCAAAATATGTTTATTTTATTATAGCAGAGTTCCTACATTGTGGTTAACGTAGCACTATTTTTTGTCCTCCGTATTCATTAACACATTACTGCCTCTCGAAATCTAATGGATTTATCACAATACTTAGATAAGTATGCCAATGGTTAATTCGTAGCACCAGTAATGGACCATATTAATTTGATTAAATTCTACTGAATAAATAAATTTTCACACCTATTTACAAACAATATAGTATAGGTAAATACAAATGATAGAAGGAAATTGAGAAAGCATATACTGGCAATACTGAAATAAATAAAAAAAAACCTAATGACATTAAGCCAGAGATAGACCAAGAGGTATTAAAGTATCGATATCGATAAGTAATTATAGGTACCAATTTTTTCTTTTGATTTTTTTTTGTAATGTTTCAAGAAACACCGTTTTATTAGGGTTCCGTATTAACTACGGGGAACCCTTATAATTCCGTCATGTCCGTCTGTCTGTCTGTCCGTATGTCACAGTCATTTTACTCGGAGACTATTAACCCTATAAAAACCAATTTTTATACATAATTGTGTTTTGTGAGCCGCTACAAAATGCCGTAGTAAAATTTCAAAAAAAAATAAAAATAGAGATTGGGTTTTTCATATATACAATAAAGACTGGATCATTTTTTTAGCCCCCACCCTATCGTGTCTCAGATGTGATATGTGAGAGATATAGCTCGCTAAAGTTAAAAAGTTGTGTCCCCCCCCCCCCCCCCTACATTTCTCAACTAAGACCTAAAAATTCATTATTAACCATAATAATAGACCATATTAAATACTTTTAATGAAAATTATTTTGAACATTCTGTGATTCCAACTTTTCTATGAGACTATAAATTTAAATTTGAATAAATGTTATTAATGTCATGATTTTATAATTCAAAGTAACCTTTGAAGGTATTGCTCAATGTTGTAAACGCTGGCACCCTGTTTTTGTTATGTATTTACATATATTGTGGAAATTCACTGAACAAATTGTTAAGCGAGAATTCGGTTTCCACCAAGGATCATTTTGACTTCGCCTTACTATATCTGCCCAATGTTCTGCTTGTACAGCATCAACTAGAAAATCTAAACAGAATAGTTAGCATGGTGCTGTGTTAGTTTGAGAATAAAAAAAATAAACATTTATCGTAAAATCAAATACCATGTTTCACGTACAAAGGTCACCGACATAGCACAGCTGATTAGCAAGTTGAAGTGGCAGTGAACGTAGAACTGATGGCCAATGGGGCTGAAAAGTTCTCGAGTGGACACCACGCCCCGGCAAGCGTAGCGTAGGAAGACCAGCCACGAAATGGACAGATGAACTTATACAAGTGGCAGGAAGATGCTGGATGCAAGCCGCTTCCAATCGGCTTTTATAGAAATCCATGGGGGAGGCCTATGTCCAGCAGTGGACTTCTTATGGCTGAGATGATGATGATGATTCACATATCATAATTATTATAGTTTACAAAACTAGAATAACCGTCTTCAAAATTCGCAATTTTGTTTTAAAAACCAAACTACTGACCGATTTTGAGATTTGAAAGGAATTTGAAATCAATTTAAATGACGAAATCATGTGGGTAACATATAAGAAAAATATAAGCTAACTGATAATCTCGTTTTTGAAGTCCGTAAAAATAATAATTGTTATCGATAACTTATATTACATCGACCCATCTCTAATTCTTTGCAGTAATTTGTAAAAATAATAAAATCAATTTATGAAAGGAAATGCATATATGCTTTTTATACTAATATTCGCGAATGTTATTTATTGAAATGAAATAAATTTCAACAATTTCATCGCGTATATTTCACATAATTTAAGACCCGATTTTTCAAACACTGGAGCATCCGTGGTCATAGGTGAGACACGCTACAAATACGTAAAAATTTGTTTCATTTCGGTTTTTTATACTGTTAGAAATATATTTTTCCTACTTAGAGATGGAATGTGATAATGTTTTCCATAGTTTTTTAAGAAGTTTGTAATTTTTACAAGATTGTTTAACACAGTTCACCATCTTGGCACCGTAAGAATTGAGAAGTGATTGCGATGAGATGACGTTTAAGATTAAATGACGTTTGTGACCTGTCATTAGCAAACACCTGATTTTGGTGTTAAGTTTTTGGAACAATATTTTGTATCGCATTAGGAGTCTTGTAAGTCTTTGGTTATAAAGTACATCAACTAATTTTTAATTATTACACCGACAAAGACGAAACATGCATAGGTATATATATCTCTTTCACCTTTACGGTGATCCTATGACTCTATTTCACGGGAGAGTGAAAGAGAAGGAAATGTGATGTATGTACTCTATTGCTTTCTTTCTCTACGGTGAGACGATATTATCCACAGACAAAAAAATATAAACCCGACAAATAAGCATGATGCCAATATAAAGACAAAAAAACTTTGTGGAAATGATTTAGTACCACTTTGGGCTTGTTCATTCATTTCACATCTAAAACAACATCCAGCAACCCAGAGCAAGGGCAAAAGCAAGGTGATGTTTGATTCATTCATTCCTTAATGAAATCAATCCTCCCCTCCCACCCTCCGTCCATGACCTTGTTCATGATTGAGACGAGTTCTATTGTTTTTGTTGTGTTAATGTTACGAAGCAATCCTTCTTGGTAAGTTTTTTACAATAAGTACCTATAATTATGTAGCGACATTTATACAAACAGGATGGCTTTTTTGTTAGAAGTAGGCTGAAGTGCAAATTCGGCGAATGATATCATCTGTCAGAAATAAGTAAGAACGTACAACACGAAAGCTGGCAAGCTATATTTGAAAATCTATATTTATATACCTAAGATTAAAGTAGATTGTAGAACCGGTAAACAAGCTCTAGTTTTTTTGCTTAGTAAATTCAAGTCATAACACTATATACCTAGGTAAGACCCCAGAATTATTTAGTTGATAAGGCAACATTAGCATGCTGAGTATATGTATAGACATAAAGTAACTTGTATAGATAACAAACAATACAGATACGATCATGGTCCCACCCTTCAAGAATAACAAGTGTAGAAGTGAATTTTCGGATTTGTTTAGCGGAGGGAGGGCGGATAAAGTCAATTGCTCTCCCCCACCCACCCCACTAAGCGAATATCCACTATCTTCGCCGAACTCTTTTTATTCGTGACCGCACCCAAGGTGATTTTACTCCATGCCACAACTGTGTTGACAATTATAATTTTAAACCTAATATTCCGATTTTATTTATGCTCGACGAGCTAAGATGGGAAAAGCACCTTACATGGAATAGGATCTGGGGCTCAAAAGAGGCTGTTAATGATTATTTTGCTTGGCAATATATTGATTCAACTTGCTTGGTAGCTTGCTACTCTTCCTAGCTAGCTTATCGGACACTATAGAAAACCACTACCAACACGCGCATGGAATATTACACTCCCTATATGATGCTTTTCGAAGTCGGAGTTTATTATACTTGCTGTAGATACAGGATAGATTAGGAACTAGCTCTGAAATAAATAAATAAATAAATATTTGTGGACATTTCACACAACACCATCTAGCCCAAACTAAGCAAAGCTTGTACTATGGAACTAGATGGCTGGTAGAATACATATATACTTTTTTTTGTTGTAAATATATACATATGATACATAGAAACACCCAGACACATAACAAACATCCATGCTCATCACACAAATGTTTGCCCTGGGTGGGGATTGAACCCACGACCTTTCAGTTCAGCAGGTAGACGTAAACACACTACCAACTGAGCCACAAGGCCAGTCAATTTAGTCAAATTAAAATAAACACACTGTATAAACAGTAAAAAATATCCTTCTAACTATCTTCTCTCCTTTTTAACCGAGATTTTACAATATTTTGTCTCGACGACCTTTTGACTGATTTTGTTCATATTTGAAACTTGCTAATCCCCTGTGCCATGTCGGTGACTTACGTACTTATACGGATCTCTTCATTTTTAATTCGATCTCGCAGACAAATTCCGAGCATAGCTCTCTCCATAGCTCGTTGCCAGTGACGGTGCGACCGCTCACGGATTCGCGGTCCCTCGAGGGGCCTCGCACCTCAAGGAACGCGATGATATTTTTATTCGTCATAATGTATAATTATATAGAAATAGGTTACATAAAACCAGTCGAAGTTTATGTAAATTCGACTGGCCTTGTGTCCGGGACTCCTGGTTTTTTTTTTGATGTATCATATGTACCTATATATTTACAAAAAAAATTATATGTATTCTATCAGCCATCTAGTTAGTTCCATAGTACAAGCTTTGCTTAGTTTGGGCTAGATGGTGTTGTGTGAAATGTCCACAAATATTTATTTATTTAATTAATAAGATTTTGGGAAACAGCCGAAGGCCGCAATAACTCTTTGTTAGCAGAATGTAAACCAAACTAATTTATGATAATTGCTGATTTTGTTGCAGATCATGGCGTCGTCAGACACAAGAAATGAAACCTTAGGAAATAAGCATAAAGAGCACAACGAACGAGTTCGACATGCTATCTCAAGCCAAAAACCGTTGGAAGAGAAAGAATTTGTTAAATCTGCCGATGATTTAGACAACCTAAAGAAAATAGACATTGCGAGCTATAATAAGGATGTTGATTACATACTCAGTGTGCTCAAATCAGATGATATGTTATACATTTCCAGAGCAATCAAACAAAGCCCTTGGATTGTACATGATCAATATGCCAATGTTATTAACTCCGAATTTTTAAACCAACATTTATTTCCTACAATGAAAACAAAAGCAAGCATTAAATTTCTGAAGCATATACGACATTATCTGAGAAATGAAAATCGTGTTGAAGAGTTTTACAAACACGAAACTAACAAAAAATCAGCCGCTAAATGGCTTTCACGTTGTTCCATTAATTTTATTGGAAATAATATCAACAAACATATTACTCATATGTCAGATATGGAATTCAAACGGCTCTGTGAACGATCTGTAACAATATTCGAGGTGTCTATGAAAAAAGGTGGCAGGAATGAAAAGCTAAAAGCTGCATCGTTTCTTCTCCATACTCACGCAGATATGTATTTAGACGTATTTGAAAATACCAATCTTTACTCAAGACCAAAATTTGGCCCCACAGTGACTGATTTAATTATGAAGAAAACTCCGGACAGAATCATCAATAATTTTGTAACATACGTTCATCACATCCACATACCCACATTCATTAAACATTTAAATAGAGAACAAGTAAAAGATTTCCTCTTCAATCTAGCTAACACAGAAGTCAAAGGCAACAATCAGTACTGGCACACGACAGTGTTTGATTTCAAGATTATGAAACTATTTGTTAAAAGAATGCCCAAAGGGGAGCAGTTTGAATTCGTCAAAAAAGTTTATCTTGGCAAAGAAAACAAAATACAGGATGAAACCTTACAACGTGGTACCGAAATGTTCGCGATAAAAATACTATATACTCAACTAGGCATGCCAATACATAATTGGTATGTCTTTGCCCCTTTCAATATAGCTTTTGATGAATTAAAGAAATTAATACAGTCAGAAACAATCTTGAGTATGAAGAATTCTATGTACGATGTTTTATTAAAATGTGCGTTGGAAAACAGAAAAATGATTGAAACTCAAGATTTCTTAGATGTTTTAATATATCACTCCAAAAATTGCTTGAAAGATGACAAGACAAGGAGTAATTTTATTAATAAATTTATCTTGGAGACTGATATTTATAAAAATGACAAAGAAAATTGGAAAATATTTACAGATATTTTGAATGAAATAAACCAAGAAAATAATTATCCGGCTTACAATACGATCGTTGCATTACATTGTATTTTATATAACAAATCAGTACCAGAAGCAATTGAAAAGGACTTTTTAATTGATTCTTTGAAGAATTATCGCAAAAAACTTAATCAAGATGATCAAAATAAAGTATTTGACTACATATATAATTACTTCGTGAATAAAATACAAAGTCACGTTATTGAAACAGAAAACGAATTCAGCCAAGCAGTTCAAATAGTCAGCCGATTGCTAAATGAGATATTGAACTGGGACAAGGAATTAGCAGACTTTCCGTTCACACTTGAAAAAATTAAAGGTCTCATTCAAATAAGGAAAGAAAATTCTTGGAAAATCAATATGTCGTTGTTATATAATAAGAAAAAATCATGGAAACGGCTCATGTTTGAAGAATCCGTAGGTTTGAATCCATCACAAAACGTGTTGATGAACGCATTAAAACATAACCCTGGCTTACTAGCACGATACAAAAGCGATGTTGATATAATGTGCTGTGACGATGCAGTATCTCTAAAGCGACTGCTTAGAAAATTGAGAATTTACTGGCCTGAAAGTTTAGCCAATAGCTGGACTAAATCATATTTCGATCGCATAGATCACGGTGGAGGTTATAACGCTTTAACACGTGGCCTCTGCACTCTACTTTCGCAAGAACCACTCTCTGATTTCATTACAAAATATGCACCTGCACAACCGAAAATAGATTGGAACAACACTGATGAACTGATTCTTGGATTGCAAAGATGTCTTGCTAAAAATATGCACATTGCGCGGCCACAACCTTCGGCGGATTCTATACTTTTATATGCTAAGGGAGATTTCCTACAGTACGCTCTGCCGTCTGTCCTGGCGATATATTATGACATGAGTTATGTCGAAATTCAAGAGCACATCTCGAAACTGCTGAATGCCCCTGTTTCCTTACAGAAGCATGGCCTTCGTCTGGCTTTTAGCAAGTTGAAACATGATGAACTCAAATTTCATTTAAGCAATACATGGCATTCATCAAAAAATATTAGCATTAGAGCAGTGAGCTTCGGCCTTCTATTTGACTTAATGTGTAAAGAGAAAAACGCAGCAATGGCCGAAGAACTCTGGGAGGTTCTTGAAGCTTTTATAGAAAATTTAACTTTCAAAGAAGATAAAAAAATATATGAAAAATTACTGAAAATAGATGACGTGCCAGAAACAATTCAACCCAAGTTTTTGGTGAAAAGTTATAAATTCTTAAAAACGTTACTGCCACATATCAAAATCGATCGTAAAATTTATGAGAATGGTATTCGAAAACTGACCCATTACACGAGAAAGATTATGGAGTATATGTGTCCTGAATTTGTAGCAAATATAGTAACTGAATATTTGGACGCTAACTTCTATAAATATGGAGAATTTGACGATAGTATGCTGAAAGTTACTTCGTCATACTTGCTGTGTGCGAAAAATGAAGAAACCCAAAATAATAAATACAATAAAATTGTCGTACCTCTCATAAAGCGAGCCATGAATCAATGGAATGAAATACACCATGACATATTTTTTATTAGGAGAAACTTCCAGAACTTTTTGGAACATTTAAACAGAGACATGGAAGAATATGTCGTTAAACGTAAAATGATTGTTCCAACAAAAATGTTTCAGAATATACAAAATGAACTAAATGGATCGTTACTTGTGCCACAAAATTATGTCATGTTAAGAATGTGGCAATTAGTAACGAAAGTTGCCGAAATACTTGAGAAAACCGATAATCGTAATGATTGGCAACAAATTTGCCTAGATATGGTAACAGAAATCGGAGCATTTTGTCTTGAAGTTTTGAAACACGATGTAAAAGCATATTTCCCTTGCATTTATGTTCTATTTGAAAAAGCCTTACAAATGTGTTTAAAAAATATGAAACAGATTGTATTTCTACAAATTTACGAAATGCTGCTTAGTGATAAGAAATTTATACAAGCCTATCTTTTAGTCATAAGCATGTTGCCACATTATAGAGAAAAACATAGCGATAAAACTGATGAGTGTACCGTGAAAGGACTGGAAATTAAAAAGTTGATCCACATGAATCCTTCTGTAGAAGTCAAAATGCATTACTATTGTAAATATGGCGACGGTGAATAGTTTCGTTTGGAATATAGAAAAAGTTTCCTAACGCCTAGCCGTTCTTTCGAAAAACTCCCATGATGTGACATGCAATAAAGTGGTTGAACTAAACTCATGAACAAGGAATATCCCTTAGGGTTTCGAAGTAAACGTGGAACCCTTATACATGGGCGTATATACGTATATAAGGGGGGGGGGGTCCAGGGGGTCCGGACCCCCCCCCCCCATGGGGTTGGCCGAAAAAAAAATTAAGTGCTGTCAAAATTCCGGAATAGGTATCGCGGATGGCACGCATGTTACAAAATATATATAAAAACCTGATGTGCGGTAATGTGTGTGCATAACTATAGCTTAGCTAAAGAGATGCAGTACGAGTATGACCCATGTTCGTCTTTCGACCGCGCATACTACAAACGCGTATATCAAATGGAAACTATATATTTTTACTCGATTGCGTAAGAAGGAGGGTAATGTTTTTCGAGTGTATGTATGTATGCGGGTATGTCTGTATGTTTCTATATGACAGCCTGAATGGCTTGACGGATTTTGATGTGCGAGGTTGATGTGTCATTACAGTCGTCTTCGTTTCCAAAGTGTAATAAGTAGGCTATATTTTTTGTAATCATAATACATATCTTTAAAAAAAAAAAAAAACGTTTTTTCGTAATCACTAACGCACTATTTCGTAATAAACAAGTGTTTTTTTAGCATTATTCTAAATAATGCATTAATACTTTCTCACAAAAAACAGCTTATTTAAAGTATCGAAATCGTAAGTTAGACTGCAAAAAACTGCTTCTCTGCTGTCGTTTTTTTTTTTTTAATATTACTTTTTTTTTTAAAAACTCTTACTCCATCTCTGTCATATCTATACAAATTGAGAGAGATGGAGATACAGTTTCCAGGCCGATTCCGAATCCGACAAGTTGTGAACAAGGCCGTAAGCAACTTAGATTAAACCTACCCTCCCCCAAAATATCCTGGCAATTATGAAAAATCCTTGCTCTTTTTTAAAGTTTACTTAATTTGCTTCAATATTTTTCATGCCCATATATTTGAAGATATAAAACGACTAAATGAACTTATAAAAAGATCTTCGTTCGTAAAACTAGAAAATAACATCGCTAAATATCAGGCGAGTTGGAGATCAGTCGTAGATCTATCTTACGTAAAAAAAATCACAAATATTCCATGAAAAATTCAATTCGATCCAAGCCAATTTTACATAAAAAAAAAATTTACGTTAATAATTTCGAAAAGATCGTCGACTCTTAAAGTGCCGTGCTTAAATTTTAAATCAATGCATTCAAATGGTTATATTTATATTTTTTGATAGCGTATGCCAGTCTTACTCATCCAGTCGGATATTTCATTTTTTAGGGTTCCGTACCCAAAGGGTAAAAACGGGACCCTATTACTAAGACTTCGCTGTCTGTCTGTCTGTCTGTCTGTCTGTCTGTCTCCAGGCTGTATCTCATAAACCGTGATAGCTAGAAAGCTGAAATTTTCACAAATGATGTATTTCCGTTGCCGCTATAACAACAAATACTAAAAATTTAAAAAAATTAAATATTAAGGGGGGTCCCCATACAATAAACGTGTTTTTTTCGTATTTTTTTGCTCAATATTAAAAACGGTAACAGGTAGACGCTTCAAATTTTCACAGAATACTTACTTGTGTATTACCTTTCAAAATAAATAATTCAATAACTATAAAGTAAATATTAAAGGGGGGCTCCCATACAACAAACGTAATTTTTAAGCAATTTTTACTCGATCTTAATTAACAGGTAGAAACTTGAATATTTGTAAGTAAATATTTAGAAATATATTAACTATAAAAGTAAATACCTAATCTAATACATAAAAACTCACAAAATGAAAATAATCCGTGCATCTAAACGCGGTGCGAGCGCCGCGCCGCGGTGTGGTGGTGGCGCGAACGCGCGGGTAGCGGGGGAGGTAACATCACGGAGCGAGCCATAGCCGCGCGTATTCGCGCGAGCGTCGTCATGCTGCCCGGATGTGTATCGAAAACCTACCTATAAGTTTGCAATTTACTACTTGGAATTTCGTTGATTTCTCGTTATTTTATAAACAGAACTAAACTTTGTAGTATTATAGATGATAGTACGGAACCCTTCGTGCGCGAGTCCAACTCGCACTTGGCCAATTATTTAAACACTTTTATACTTTTTTGGTTCATCTGGGCCACTTTCTAACACGATTAATGAATTAAATTATTTCCAAGATTTAATTTTAAAAACCTTAAAAATTTTCGCGTTATTAGGTACTATTTTGTCATGGAAATACTGCGGACTCACTAATACGAGAAATAAATCATATTACTATAAAACACTACTAAATTGTTCGCGCTCGCTTCGCTCGCGTTTGCTTATTATGTATGTTTTTGTTTACTTGAGTCATGCAAATGCTGAGCGCTCGTTAAAACTGGTGAAGTCATAAGGTACCTCTAGTTTAATATGAATTAATATTGTTCCGACGTTACTTTTATTTTACACTTTATTTACAGTTATACGTTTGACCGTAATTAAATTTTCGTGTATTTAAATGTTTATAGCTTATAATTATATAGATTATAATTATATAAACGTTGACGTTTAGAAACTAGTACTCGTCTGCGTATAGTCTGCGCAAATAAAGAGGCAAATAGTAGTATATTTTTATAAATTTTTGTACCCGCGGACCCCCCCCCCCATGAGAAAGCTATAGCTACGCCCATGCCTTATAGTTTTTCCAACCAGAAGACCTTGTTATAAGTTCACATAAATTATAATATGCAACTACGGAACCCTATTTTGCGCGGGCACGACACGCGCTTCTTTAATTTTCTAATAGGCCTGCTGGTATATACTAAAAGTAGGTACTCACTTCTCTTGTGCGGTTAATTAGCTTCAGGAACGGAGTTTGTGTAGGTACATTTTTTTTATGATGCAGTATTTATTCAATGTGTAATGAATAATCCAATCTGGTTAACTAACAACTTTGGTAGTGATCGTATCGATATTAGACAGCTTTATTTCTTTAATAAATCAGAATGACTTCATAAGGATCAAATTTAAAATTATATATTTGACATCTTGTGTTGTTGTTGTCTAGTTTTTATGCGCGAGCGAGACGGACGATGGTCGAACTACGCACTTGTGCTACAGACAGGTTTTATGGATAATTTCGTCATGTACGTCTGTATGTCCGTATGTTACAGTCGTTTCGTTGTGATTTATTTATTGATTGCTAAACAACAAGCATAATATTTTATAGGTAATTAAGATAAAATGCAATCATGATATCTACTAATATACCTATTTACTTGTAAACTTTGTTCCTGTACTCGTGTTTTTATTAACTTACTAACAATATATTTTTAAATGTCTGAATGAAAATTTTCTTTTGAATTACATCCCACCAGCACACAACTAGAAGCGTAAGTAGGTAATTCATTTCGGGTTTCCAGCAAAAAACATGGATATAGCTATAGTTGGGGGGGGGAGTCCGAAGCCCATTTTGTCCCATATCTTATAATGTACGAGCGTGGCGAGCGCAAAAAAAAATGTTTTTTATCAATTTAAGGGTTCCGTACCTCAAAAGGAAAAAATGGAACCCCTATAGGATCACTTTGTTGTCTGTCTGTCTGTCCGTCCGTCCGGGTGTCAAGACCTTTATCTCGGGAACGCGTGAAGGTATCGAGTTGAAATTAAAACCTTATACGCAAATCTATAATATCTTGATGCAGAAAGAAAAATAAAATTTCTCAGTGTTCGTAAAAAAAGTTACAGCCGAATATGTCGTAAAAAAAGCACATTTCGACACTCACAAAGGAATCAAAACCTATGGGGTACTTCCCGTTGACCTAGAAATCTGAAATTTGACAAGAAGCATTGTGTTAGAGTACACATAGTACATATAGGAAAAAATCCGAAAACTGGACATTTTTAATAGTGTCTCTAAGGAATGAGGGCCCAAATTTTAAAGTGAATTAACCATATCATGTGGGGTATCATGAAAAGAGCCTCATTAGCATAAGCTAAAAGAGGTTTTTAACACATTCTTCGCCCCCTGCAGACCCTTCACTTCAGCTGGGAACCAATCTTTTTAGGCGAATTTTGATTAAGTACAGAGTGGCCGCGCAAAGCAATGTTGACTGCCTCAAACGCCGGTGGTTTACTGACTAATACAAAATGAACAGGACGCTCGCTCGGATCCGAGTGGGAGGCGCCGTTACTATAGCTCCGCCCCACTCGGATCCGAGTGGTAAGCAAGAAATGTGTTAAATATTTTTACGATGTATATTTTTCGGTTTATGAAGGAAAATATAAAAAAAATATGATTTCCCCCTTTTATTTAGTTTGTACGGAACCCTCGGTGGGCGAGTCTGACTCGCACTTGTCCAGTTTTTCTATCAAACTATGCTATCAAAAATTATAAACACAAACATTTGAATGAATTGATTGCCAATATATTATTTCTAATTAAATTTAAACAAATTACTATAGACAATTACAAACATACTACTTCCTTGGCAGTCGGGAAACAATTTTTGGTGAATTATTTTCTTGTAAAAATAATATGAAATAATTAAGCGCGAATTTTTTTAAGCTTTTTATCAATTTTTTGGCCAGGATATAGGCTGCCTACGGCCTTGTAACAAGGTAAACTACAAAACCCTATAAATTAAAATATTATGCAAAAAAAAAAAAAAAAAATTGCTGTTTACTTTATATAACATGTAGGCTGTCAGGGCAGACGGCAGTCATGCAAGACATGACATACAGAACTACGAAGATCTATAACTCTGTCTCTTTCTCGCTCGAGAAAGTATAGAGGTAAATTGTCGCAGCGCACATCTTAGACCTACGTAAAGAAACAGATGTTACATCTTCTCGATAATTATTCATTTTATGAATGCAGAGAACCTAAATGATGTCACTTATGCTCTAGGGAAACGTACATTTTTATCGCACTGCGCTGTGACAATATCATATAAATATTTCCAAAATAGAGGCCCGCTTCAAGAACTAATTGGAAATCAAACTGACAACCATGAGCAGCCCCATATTCAGAGCTCATTCGGATTCGGTTCAAATCTATATTTCCGTCTCTGTCATTTCCATAGAAAATGACAGAGGACAGAGGAGATATAGGTTCAGAGTCATAATGAGTTCTGTATACCCATAAAGATCTTTGATTCATCTACTTAGTTCTTTTCCGAATATTGAAAAATTTAGATCTATACATTTGTAAATTCTTATGAACATTTCAAAGGTAGGTACTACCTAGTTTTCTTTTTCTTGTTTTAAAGAGGATTTAATCGAAAACATTTAGGCTGTTTCATTAAAATCGGTTCAGCCGTATTTTTTAGTTTTTACCCGACTAGGGCGAAGCAAAAGGGAGTGTTATTGTTTTTGATCGGTATGTTTATATGTTAATCTGTTCTCTGCGATCATCTTTACGCACAAGGGCGTCGCCAAGGGGGGGCAGGTGCTCCCCTAGAGATTTAACTTGCCCCCCCCTGGGCCATGGGCTGGCGACGCCCTTGTCTACGCATAGGCAGTAGGTATTAAAATTAAAGGCTACGTTTCGGCAAACCTTTTTATTGCCCATAAACTTATGGCTAATACGAGATATTCTTATATTACACTAAATATAGATGTATGAACTACAAATGATAAGAAATATAGTCTGAACCATATAACCTGGGACAAAATTAATGAACAAGGACATCCTTGTCTCATGTTATATGATGAAGACTTTTTAGTATTTAATACATTCACAGTACACGATTGCATTCGACATAATTCCTGTTATTGAAATTTAAACCCTAAACCTTTTCTATACAAAAAAAAAACAATAGCTTACTTCCAAGTACACGCCAGATGTGGCGAGGAATGATAAATGTAACAAAAAATCAAGGTCATTTTGACACAAATGTTCATATTCACAACACATTCTGATTCAATTCAAAACAAATCTCAAAAAGCAGTCAGACCGTAAAACAAAATATCACACCAGGAGTACATTTGATCCAGCAATTTATGTGGTAGAACCACAATTACATAGGTAATTAAAACGCATACTGGCGGACAGCAAGGCATTTAAAATTCTCATTGTATATTGCATACTTTTCTAAACAAAATAAAGTATATATTCCAACGTTCGGAGCTCTCTGGATCGGTGGATGCCATGTCATATATCGGCATACACACCGCGAGCATTGCATTTTAAACCTTATTTCGATAGAACAAAGTAAATAATAAATATTGCAGGACATACAACACCATCTAAGCAACAATTTTATTGATCTACGGAAACTAGATGGTTGATAGATATTATAGTTTTTTTACTGTAAATACATAAATATGATACATAAAAACACCCAGAAACAAAACAAACATCCATGCTCACCAGAAACGTTTGCCCTGCATGGGGATCAAACCCAAGACCTACAGTTCAGAAGGAGGATGTATTCTACCACTGAGCCATAAAGCCTGTCAAGTATATAATATACATTGCTAAATTTAAACATACTCTGCTGTATAGCACAGGCCCTAGATCACTATGTGGAATTTGCAAGTGTGCAGTATTTCAAAATAAGTATTGTGCATCGCCTAACTTCGTGTTGAAGACCGATCGGGTTAAAATAGCATGTAACATAGAATTGCTGTTACCATGTTTTAGAATCAAATTACTTTTGTCAATCGCTTTTGCACGTGCAAAACAATATTCTAAAGTATTATAGACAACAACAGAATTTGAAATTACCTTAGAGATGCAAAAATGTCAGATTAATTCAATCTCTGTACAAATTTACCAATGAAAGATAATCAAGTTCAATTAAGTTATTCCATGCCATACAATGTATGGATCCAGCTTTAAATGCAGTTTTGTTTCTCCTTCCACAAAGTACAAAAAATATATAATTGTTGTTCTCTAAAATACAAATATTTATAGAACTTTAGCGAACTGAATAGACGAGACGATAGCAAGCCAAAGCCACCTAGAATTTTAGTCCAGAATCCTGCATGACAACGCACCGTGCTTGTCAATCTAATATTAACATCTAAACGATTTGTATTATCAATAACGTAATTATGTTTTAATGAAAGGGAAACTATACAAAACTTATGTAGTATGCGAAGAGATGTCCTTACTGACTAAATACAAAAAGAAAATGTCCTTACACACTTCAAGAGAATTGTTTAGTGCACAACTGTACTTACAATAGGAGAAAACTGATTTCTACCTCACAATAATATTGTCCGATTTCGATATTTTTTTATCTTTTATATGATCAGAACATAGACTTCTACAGATACCCCAAGTGTATGTACCTAGCGTGTCAACAGTAAGATATAAAATAACAGTTAACGACCTAAGATGAATTTAATTTCTGGTGATATATACTTCCAATTCGATATTTCGTCAACTGGTTACTAGCGTACAAGCGCGCGGATGGATTGGGTTGAATAGATTTCGCGCCGATGGGGCATTCCATCACAAAATCATATGTGTGACGTCACAGTCGGTACCAAAAATGTGGCACGCAAGGTTTTCCTATGAATGTAAAAAATGAAGTCGCATGCTTATCTACTATGTCTGTAGATCAGAACCACAAATGAGTATGGCGGGCTTGACTTCTTTTGCTTGTTTCAAATCTCAATACAATTTCGAGATATTTTTTTTATTAAATTTAGATACATAAACAAAAACACACTGGATCAAGCACAACCATTCATGGTCCCAATCACATAAAAAAATATGATGAGAAATTTAGATAATATGTAGGTGAATAAATCAAATTTCTGCTGTTGTATGGAAGAATACGCCATGTTCTGACGAGAAATGCGCTCTACACGATCCTCTTGACTCACGTGAACGTCAAATTGTCAAACATCCATGATTACTGGAACAAATAATACAAAATAGGTATTTTTTGTAACATGATAGTTATTAATGTACAATATGTCACTTCTTATAGAAATTGCTCAATGGGAGAACAAAAAATCATACAAAATGGAATAATTATTTATGATTTATTTTATTTGCTTGTGAAAAAGCTAACCACAAACACTTTGAAATAAGAAGGCTTAAAAAGCTTGAAGTATTTTAAATATTTCAATTAGACACAAACCACTCATGTTCTCTTACATCATCATGTATGTATATTGTGTGCCTTACATCTTGTTTCACCAGTAAGGAACAGGGCATCCTTCAACAATTTATATGTTAATTATATGCATCTCACTTATACTTACTTAATTTCTAGTGCTATCTTTGTCTAGCAGTGGTAGATCAACCAATGACAAGGACATTAATTTGTTTAGAAATAACCAAATCCTATTGCGACTACTTGATCAAAAAGCAAAATATAGCCTAGTATTAGGCTATATTTTGATTTTTGATCAAGTCAAGTGCATAATATATACTGTGAGAAACTAAATTCTTCTGATTAGAGTTGATAATCAGAAAAAAAAACATTAATCGCATAACATCTATTATAAACGTAACATTATTATTACATGTTATGCACACTTAATTATTATTTAATCACATCACACTATTTCTTTTTGATAAAGGCACAAAGGCCTTCTTTTATCAGAAAACAAGCACAGAAGATATTAATAGTATTACGTACAGAAAGGACACTCCGACTTCCGCCAATCTTGGGGGGGTTCCATACCCACCCCCCGTACTCGTCCTGCTGTTTGTAAGGGTTTGCGGTACGGCGCATTCATTTGTCATTCGAGACAAGCGTTGCAGGTTTTAAGCGCTTGAATCTGACGTCACGAGCAAGCGGCAATCGAACGACGACCATAACTTCATATAGATAGATAAACTCTTTATTATACAGCATTGAACAAATCCAATATTACAGACAACTTACAAAACTAGTGTCAACAGGCGGCTTTATCCCTAAAAGCGATCTCTTCCAGACAACCATGAATATGTGTGTGTTATTTATAGAAGTCAACTTTCGTAAGTTTCACTGATTAGCGCTCGCCGTTATATGGAGTGTCCGATGTGCGATACAAACTTAAATTTTGTATATTTTCTGATTTATAAATTTAAGGGAATCTATTTTGTAAAACAACTTTAACAGTATAACAATATCGTTATATGACCAATAATAATTGATTTGAATTTGATTCAACAGGTATGCTATCAAGTACTAAGAGATTTAAAGTTACCTTGAGAAGCTAATCATCGTTATTTGTTTCATCAGGTGCAGGGGTGTGCCATGTCAACCTCTCCTCATAGAACTGTATCACCACTTGGGGACACCTCACATTGGCCTGCTTCGCTGGCACAAGGTCTGCCTCGTCTGTGCCTTGCCATTTCATCAGGAACATGAGCTCACCACTGCTATCCGTTGCACCTTCAAAACAAATAAACTCAAATGTTGCAGTCTTACAACCAGACTATGCTCTGATCTCAAGACTGCAACTGTTAATGAATTAATTTTACCCCAATCCATCTTACATGGAATATAATCATTTTCTAATGTGCTAGCAACAAAAATGTGTTACTTCCTCTTATTATATCACAATGGCCTCTTAAAAACATCACACAAGTTGGTGGTATTATGATCATAAAAGCTTATGCTCTGTTGATGTTAAGTGCGATTGTGTTCCATAATGGAGCACATTTACCTAGAAGAAATAATTTCACTTGTATTTTAAATACAGTGGTTTGGGTTATGTATAAAATAATCAATTCACGAACAACTGAATACTAAAAATTATTCAAGATAATATACTAACCAATAATTTTTTCAGGTTCTAGGCCTCGGTCAAACCCTGAAGCCTTCTTGTCGTCACTCTTAGCTTTCTTGGCACCTTTGAGGTCTGGAGTGGCCGCAGCTGATTTTCGTTTCTTGACATCTTTATCTACTTTGGGAGTTTTGCCCTCTACAAAAAAATGTCTTGTTAATTTCATTGAATAATAGGATACATCTCTAATAGGTGCTCTAATATGACCTAACAGAGTATGGAAATTCAAAAAACCAGAGCTCCCATTGTTCACAAAACTATCCAGAGAGCCAGAAATAAAATTATTGAACTGTCATTAATTTTGTCTCTTGTTATCTTTTTTTTTTGTTATTTACATATAACTGGTTATCTAATTCTAATTTGAATTGGGGATGATGAGGCCTGCACTGATGTCCCGCTTGGAGTGCATTCATAGTGCAGAGTTGATGCAATGTTTTCTCACAGAGTCCCAATGTTTGTCTGATATGTTCTGTTGACTTACTTTGTGAACATGTGCTACTACACATACACTGTAAGTCTATGGTTATATATTTTAATCATTAAATGTGTTCTCATGGCAATGATGTAATATCTATATATGAGAATAAAATAATCTTTAAACCTAAACCTATTATCCTATAATAACCAAGGTAACATACAAAATATTGTTAACAAACCGGCTTCTTTCTTTTTTCTGGCTTCTTCAAAGGCTTGGATCAAGTCAGGACAATCCAAGTTTTCTTCCGGCTCCCAAGTGTTGTCTTCATCACTGTATCCTTTCCATTTCAAGTAATATTCCACCTGAAATACATATAATTTTTGCTTGATCACTGTGTAAATTAGAGTACAGAAGAAAAACAATAATAGTTATCTTAATGAATATAGTTTCTATATCGTCTAATCTGGTCCTGTCTGGAATAACAAGCGCAATTGGATGAGAGTAATTGGCTACTGTATGGTAAAATTTGTAAGTTGCCCCATTTCAGTTCTGCCATTTTTTACATGAAACAGTCCTATGATTGACCTCCAACTCGCCTGATGGTTAGAGAAGGTGTGGTCAAGGAACATATATCTAGAAGATATCTATTTACTCTTGATAATTCCAAGATTATAGTTCTCATACATAAAAATAAAGAAAATAAAAGTAATTAAAAAAAAAACTGACTTCAAATTGAAAAGAGAGAAATAACACAAAGAAAATCAATACTGGGCGTCTTACCTAAGTAGGTACGTAAACCAACTATTTTTTGAGGTCTGTGTCAGGACCTAAACTGTCATCAACTAAGTCCTATACAGGCAGCAACCTCAAAAATAGTTGGTTAACATACCTACTTAGGTAAACGCCCAGTATTGATTTCTCTTTTCAGTTTGAAGTCAGTTTAATTTTTTTAAATTACTTTTATTTATTCATTTTTAATAGTATTTTTTGAAGTCTGTTAATAAAGTATGCCAGACTTTTTCACATAGTATGAGTGATAAACCTTCCGAATTTCGTCTAAATCCGCTAGTGTTTGTATAGCGTCGTTGATAAAAATGACCATATCTTAAAAACTACTGAACCGATTTTGATAAAACTTACAGTGACTCCTAAGTTGAAAGATACTTTATTCAATAAAAAAATAATTTTTAAATAAGACTTCTAGTATGGACAAACATACATACACTTATGAAATATAGCGCACATGTTTAGAAGCTGGTATAGACTAGCATATACAAAAATTGTGCAATTGGGTATGTAAAGTTTTTTTTGGGTATTTTTTTTATATTTTTATATGATAGAATGGATCATTTAGAAAAACTAATTTCAATATTTTTTTATTCTGTTCAGTACTTATTTTTTAATATTTTTTTAAAGATAAAATCGTCCGTAGGAAAGATGACGTCATCGTACCTACTGAATAAGATGTTGTGATAGCCAACATGAACTAAAAAATACATATAAGTCAACTTGACAGTGACATGTACCTATATTCGTTTTTGTCTCTGACTGATACAAGAGATCATCGGTTTTTGTTGTGTTTTGAAAAAACAAATACGTTGTGTAAACATAAAGAATGAAAAAAAGAATAATTAATCATTAATATTGAGCTCGTTGTAATTAATTAATGTTTTCTAAGGTCTTCGCGATTGTGTTTGCGCATTGAAATGAAACAAATTCACAATATTATTCAGAAACTACAACTGTGAAATGTTTCGACTTTCGTGCCAAAAATCCTAATAAACTGTTTTTTTTTCAAGTAAAGGAAACCTTTAAAAGACTGGTGTGAACAAGTTAACGTAGACTAAGTTCCTGGGCGAAGCATTGATGCTGCAGTACAATGAACCAGGAAAAGGAACCAGAATAAAATAAATAATGTATAAATAAAATAATCACTTATATAATTACAATGAAATTGGTATATAATTAAACACAATAAAATCATTTCAAAAAAGAAGTTATGTACTGTCAATCACTTTTATTTCATATCCTGGCATTGTTCATAAGTTTTATCTCTTTAGCTCCTCGGATTTTTGCGATGTTGTTCTTGCCGCTAGTTGAGATGAACTCCAGAATGATAAGATTCTCAACCTTAGGTAAGTTAGCAGAGTCGGGACGTACAAAATTATCCATAATTTATCCAATCAGTAGGCAAACAGTTTCTTACAACAAAGCAGTGGTCAACGTAAATGCAGTATCAATCAAAACGGTAGAAAAGCAAGGTCGTCGTAAAGATAATGAACAGAATTAATTTAATACAAATGAATAGAGTAGCAGAGCACCAAACACATAAAATAATTCTTTTCTTTGTTTATTTATTTTGGTATGACAGTTGTCATAGAGATATTGTCTCTCTTGTCAATGCCAATGCTGTCAGTTTCATCTTTTTTTACTAACTAAACTACATTTTATTTTACTACATTTTAGAGGTCGACTGAAGGTCAAAAATTTTTTATATTTTCGCAAAAATTTGCGCGATCTCATCATTTTATGTGCCCTAAATAAAAAAATATGGTTTATAGACATATAATCTCGAAATGGTTTTGGAATCAGCATATGTTACATTTTTCTTTACATACCCAATTCTGACTATATTACAAACATACAGGTCGAATTGATAACCTCCTTTTTTTTAAGTCAGTTAAATATATTAAAAACATGCTTTTATTACTTGTTAATAAAAAGAACTAAAAAGTTAAAAATAAATGTATTCTAATAAGAAATATACCATTCTATAAGTACATTATATCCCTTTTTTTTTTTAAATAAAAGCATTTATTTATTTACATGCTTTTATTAAAATAAAAATAAAAAGGATATTATGTACCTATAAAATGGTCTATTTCTTAACAGAAATCAATTATTTTTACCTTTTTAGTTCTTTTTATTAACAAGTAATAAAAGCTTGTTTTTAATAATTTTTAGGGTTTCGTACCTCAATAGGAAAAAACGGAAACCTTATAGGATCACTTTGTTGTCCGTCTGTATGTCCGTCTGTCTGGGTGTCAAGACGCACATTTCGACACTCACAAGGGAATCAAAACCTATGGTGTACTTCCCATTGACCTAGAACAATGAAATTTGGCAAGAAGCATTGTGTTAGAGTATCTGAATATATATAGGAAAAAATCCGAAAGCTGGACATTTTTAATTTAATCACAAAAAAGTGTGTCTTTATGCTAGGAATGAAGGTCCAAATTTTAAAGTGAATTAACCGTATCATGTGGGGTATCATATGAAAGAGCTTCAGTAGCATAAGCTAAAATAGGTTTTTAAATATTTTTACGATGTAAATTTTTCCGTTTATGAAGGAAAATATATGATTTCCCCCTTTTATATACTAGTTTTTACGGGACCCTCGGTGGGCGTGTCTGACTCGCACTTGTCTGGTTTTTTTACTTTATTTTTATCTTTGTAGTATTTATGATTTGGGATTTACTACCTGTAGTTTGTAGCGCATAGCAGACATTTACCCAAATCTGATGGGGTTGCATATGGATATTAACTAGGACCAAAGTATTCATCAAGACGAATTAAATGAGCCCAAACTCGATGGGGTTATGTCATTTTATTACAGAGTTCTTATAGCCATCTACCAGCTCCACCATCAGACCCTGGAAACTGGGACAGGTGAAACTAAATAAAAGCTTGTAAAAAGGAAGGGGCCATAGTCTGGACAATATATCCACTATTTTCATTTGAGCGCTTTTTATTTAAGAATGTGTTTACACCTTCTGAACAGAGGATTGATTTTGTGATGCCTCACAGATCAAAAGCAGCAAATCATTCTAAATTCCTTTTTTTCTGTTGGGAATCATAATTACAATTCAATAACACTTAATTGACACCATAATAAAATAACATTAGGTACATAATTAAGGCGTTAGAAAGGAAGGTTAAGGAAGGTTAGAATTACCTAAAATTATATGTATCGAGTATTGGTTTAACTTTTAGTGACCTTGGGAAAAAGAGTGGATTTTTGTTACTTTCCTAAATTGAATTATCATAAATTATATGATAATTCAATTCAAACAATTGTCTTATTTTTGCAAGTAATTAATATATGTCAGTGAGAAGTTAACAGAATAATTTGAGCATTATTCAAATTTCAGTAACATATATTTAAGTATGACCCAAAATGTTTATTATTAACTGTACTAGTTAGTCTATACTCAACACAGATTGTCTTGTGCCATATACAACATTATATTGTGACCTATTTTATGCGTATGATTTTATATTTTCTGTGTTTTTGTTACAATAAATTTATGTCTATGTATAATTTACAATACTTACTTTCATAAATACAATACAATGTTCATGCACAAATATTTTCATACTTCACAAACTGCCAATAAGCTAAAATTCTGCTCTATTTTCGACTGAATCATGCAGTCTTAATAGTAGCTGGAATCGCGTAACATATGCGTTTAAATCTGACTTGAAAACTTGATTGTTATATACTTAATGGAATTTAGAGCTTAGTATTTTTTTTTTCTTTGATCAATGAACACAAAATTTACAGAATCTACCTTTCCATTCCTCATTCGACGGTCAAGGACTTTCTCCACGGAAAACTCTTCTTCTCCTTCAGGCTCACTAGGCTTATCCTTTTTCTCAGCCATCTGAAATATAAAGAATATCTTCGTGAGAACACTACTAACACAGGTAACCTAAAAATTGCGTCTTTTAAGTCACTAACGTGTCAGAACTTCAGGTATACAATACTTTGGCAACTTATTTACTTTTAATTAATCAAATACACTCGCAGACAACAGTGGCGTCAAAAATATAACGAGTAAGGATGATCATGAAAATAGACAGCATCCCGCCATTTTGATTTGAATAAAGCCACAGCGAAACTAATCCGCGTCAAATGAATTGAATTAACGCAGGCAAAGCATTATCTTATGAGTGAAAAAAACAATTTCATGAGAAATAAAATTCAAATATTATTAAAGAAAACATGAATAAGATCACCTTTTCACAAGTTATTGAATTAAAATTTATAACCGGCCCGGCGTCGCAACAACACGCAATGTTACCGCGAAACAAACCATAGACTTTTTTTTTTTTTGGTAAATTTTTGCCTTTCGGGAAAGGCAAAGGGTGTCAAGCCCATACAGCCATCATCTGATGTTATTTTTAATTTTATTATTTACAAACCATAGACAAAATAAACTTTTGTTACTGTGCTTCTTCTTCTTCTTCTTTTTTGTATTGGGCCCGCATTAAAATTACTGTGCTTGCTTTAGGCTATTGCTATATATTGATGTTGTTGTAATTTTTTTCCTGACCGTGGAAACAAAGTCCTTCAGTCGAAATAAAAAGAGTACTTTTATAATAAAACATTAATGAGTTCTCAGTAAGTTTCCCGACAACGTAAAATGACAAGTTTCACTGCTTTATTTCACTTGCCCACACTCACGCACTTGATCGAACACTGATGAATAAAACACCACCATTTGTATCGCATTAATGTTCAGAATAACACAAGTTTACGAAAATAGAACAAAGCAACAACATGACGTTCCCGCCAAAACCCTCAATAAAAATTCTATAAAATAATCTATGGTGACCGGTAGATGTATCAATCTAGATCGCGATCCGTGATCAAAATCAAGGATCACGGATCGCGATCCAGATTGAACGTGTTTTTACAATGCTGCCAGATGCACTATAATTACAGCAGCCCCCGTATTCTGCCCCCGTATTCTGAACCCATTCGGTTTCGGAATCGATTCGATTTGTATATCTCCGTCTCTGTCATTCTCTATGAAAATAACAGAGACGGAGATATATAAATCGAATCGATTCCGAAACCGAATGGGTTCAGAATACGGGGGCAGAACCCATTCGATTTAGGAATCGATTCGATTTGTATATCTCCGTCTCTGTCATTTCCATAGAGAATGACAGAGACGGAGATATACAAATCGAATCCTGATTCTGGATTCATCTTCATATATATATCATATTTTTCAGGAAAAAAAAAGGAACCAGAGACACAATATTCTATAGATATAAATCGATCGATTTCTTTCTTCGTATGTCAATGTAAGCCTTAATCAACAATACTCTTTGGCCTTAATCGAGCAGGCGCTCGATAGAAAAAAAAACGTGTCTATGATTAAATATGGGAAAGTTGTAAATAATTTTTGTGTAGAATTTAGTTTTTACTCAATTCCTGAAAGTTCAAACTTAATGAATAGAGAACATAAGATTTTACAGTGAATTACAAAAGTGATGGAAAACTTTAAGTGGTGTGCCATATGAAACAAAAAACCATCATTGCGCACGATACTCCAACGCCATTTTGAAGCGAAATTTTGTATGTAAGTGCCAAGTATTTTGCAATATTTTCAATTCTCACCCTCGTAAAAAGGGTGTGACGAATGATAAATAACGGAGATAGATGTTCTGCATGGCCTACCAGGTGGCAGTCCTTGAGGGTATTCATTAAAAGACGTCCTGTGTCGATCTTTGCATCGAGGTGGGTAGTGGTGCAGTTTATCTGGAGCTAGCATTAATTAAATTACTGAGGCGTTCGAGGCTTAAAAAGTCTAAAAAAAGTTAGAGGCTGGATTGTAAACAGTAAAAAAGTGATGTAGGTATATATAGTGTAAAGATTTGTCGTGGTTGGTGTTATCGGTGTCGTTTCCGACTTGCAGATAGCGAGTGGTGCAGAGGATGGCCCGGAGCGACGGGAGCGCTCTAATTAACTGACGGACGCTGCCGGCTTACAGCTGGCGTTAGCAGTAGGTGCACTTCATAGCTAAGATCTCATTCAGTCTTCTGACGTACTTAGTTATTTGACGGTCCATCCTGACGTCGGTAACTATTGCTTCAGAAACAACAGAAGCTATTCGTGTAATAAATTTTGCTTTAATCGCATCCATATACACATATAGCACGGCCGCCGCTGTACTCGCAAGCCTTAAGGACTATCTGTCAGTATAAGACTAAATAAGGTCAATACCTCTAAATATGCAATGTATTCAGTTTAAATTTTTACCTATACACTTTCTGATTAGACTACAGTATTGTAACAAAACTAATTAAATGATTAAGTTTTGTATTGAACAAAAGGCATTAGTGTTCACAACTGTGTGTGACCCCTAGTATTTGTCGATTAGCTTTGCTCAGGATGCAGATATAATTTTTGACCACTTGTGATGTTATTTTACAACATATATTTTAAGTAGAAAGTAGACAAACCATTTTTATCCATTTGGCATGTTAATTGTCAATATATATATATCTGCATTATTTCCACTGATATATGGACATAATAGTGGGAAGACAATGTAACTACTGCATGCCTGACTTATAGGCTTATATCATATACCTACAATTTATCATCCTAAATAAAATTCAATCCTGTATTGGAATTGATTCAGTGATCCTGTCTAGTATCAAATTTAGTACCTTTGCTCGGTTTTTTTATAATACTTTTTCTCACAAAAGAAGGAACTTGAAAAAAAAGTGAAAAAAAAAAATCATCTATCTGGAAAACGAACAGAGGTCTTCTGATCGAATTGCTCGATTTCCCACCTGAGCTATTACAACCTTGTAGACAGTGGCAAAATTTACCTTCTGTTTCTAATGATATTGTACCAGTTTTTCATTGCCTGAAAACACGGATAAAACAATGTTTCCTAAAATTGAAACCTAGACCGATTATCGTCCCCTAATCTACCTACAAACCAAATTTCATTAAAATCGTTGGAGGCTTTTCCGAGATTCCGAGATATATATAATATACAATAATTGCTCATTTAAAGTATTAAATATTGGGTCCAATGTAGTTGAAAGATAATATTCCATGGGGTATTGACCACCATAATGTGTTGTTGTGTTTCTCTGTATTTTAATGTTTTTTTTTACCCGACTGCGTAAGAAGGAGGGTATGATCAAGGTATGTATGTCTGTTTGTATATGATCGCCTACACGGTAAACGGTTTAACAGATTTTGATGTGCAAGGTGTCATTAGATTTGTCTTCACTTCCAAAATGTCATAGGCTATATTTTTTGTTATAATAATAGCCTTTTCGGCGCCCTGTGCGAGCTTCTATAACTGCGCCCTTGTTTTTTTTTGATATTATAGGTACCCTAGCTAAAGCAATGCTATGTATAGGCCTAGCTACTGGCATGTAGGTACATATGTGTTGGAATCGAGCAATAGGGGTGCAGCGGGAACTTATCAGGAGCAAACCGAAAAAATAATAGTCCTGCCATAGAAATAGTTTTCTATCTCTATGAGTCCTGCCTGGTCTGGCCATTCTTGCGCCCCCCAGAGTCTACGCCCTGTGCCTGGGCACCGGTGGCACCACCCTATTTACGGCACTGCTTGTTTCTAACAGTTAAATCACATATTTTGGAAAATTGTTAATAGATTAGTGTAATAACACCATAAAACACCATAAGGATTTTGCTAACAATAAAATTGTAAAAATATTATTCTAGCATAAATTGAAATTTCAAATAATGTATTATAAATGAGATTTGGAAAATGCAATTTTTTATAGAAAGAGCACTACTAGGGGGTAAAACCATCAATTTTGCCACATTTACACAATAGGAAAATTAACACAAACCATTAAGTTTTTTCATATAAAATAACTTATATTTTAACTATCCTAGGATGTGAGCTATACTCCTTCTGCTGCTTAATTTGATGATTGAGTTGGTCAATTGATTGAGTTGAGAGATCAAATGGTTGATGTGTATACAACCTGTGTGGGAACACAGGTTGTATACACATCAACCATTTTTAGGGTTCTGTACCCAAAGGATAAAAACTGGACCCTTTTCTCTAAGACTCCGCTGTCTGTCCATCTGTCTTTCACCAGGTTGTATTTTTTTTATTTTTTTATTTTATTGAAATAGGTACAGTTACAGATAATGGGCTATATAATATACAATAAGCTCAACCGGCAAAACATTGTGAACCTAAAATCCAATTACAACAGCACACAGCTTAGTTAAAGGTAAATTTGACACCAAGTGTTAAGTGAATATTCGTAGCAATAAAATATAAAGGAACAATTTAAATAACTTGCTTATTGATTTCAAATGTAAACAACGAAAAACTACATGAAAATATTATCACTCAGATCATCATGTGGCACATCCAGATTAATGGACTGTTTAGACATTGTTGAAGGTAGGTGGCATGCTAAACAGTTTAAAGTTACGAATAGAACGTGAACGTGATGTATCCCATGAACAGTGATAGTTAGACAGTTGAAATTTTCACAGATGATGTATTTCTGTTGCCGTTTAGTATTTGTTGTTAAAATACTAAAAACAGAATAAAATAAATATTTAAGGGGGCTCCCATACAACAAACGTTATTTTGTTGCTCGATATTGATAACTGTAACAGGTAGACTCGGCAGTGTGAAATATTAACAAAATATTGAGTTATAATTATTCACTTTAAAAATAAATAATTAAATTAAAATAAAATTAATATTTAATCTGGGCTCCTATACAACAAATGTGATTTTTTTTTCCGTTTTTTTTATAGATAAATGGTAAGGAACCCTTCATGCGCGAGTCCGACTTGCACTTGGCCGGTTTTTTTAGTCATTGATGGGCCTGCCCTTGACCACCCAGGATTTGATTTTCTTCACTGTGTGTTAAGATTAAATTGATATTAAAAACCAGCTCTATATGGTCCTATGAAATTGTATAACTTGAGTAGGTGTGGGTATGTAAGCATTGATGTATGAATCAAACTTGTACTTGGCTTTTAAACTCTTAACACTAGTTTTTAGCATTAAAATTAAAGAATTCAATTCAATTAAAGAATTGAAATAAATCAATATAATTCAATTAAGTAAAAAAGATTTATACAACATTGGAAAATGCAGGAAAACTAGTAAAACTATGAACACATTAATATCCAAACCAATGTGTTCATTGTATATTCAGCACTATTCTAGGTAAATATATTACTAAGGAAAGCATAAAGCAGGAAAGCAATGATTATATCATGTTCATACAGGAAAGCTTAACATTTTGATTTACTTGTAGTGCATCTGTTTTGTGAGGTGTCAGGAATGATTCTGGCCTAGGCAGATGTTTGTATATATTGTCCTGATTGATTTCATTGGGCCCTTCCAATACACATAATAAAGAGGGTCTGAAAATGGAGCTAAAATATTGGCATAGGAACTCTCTAGTGACTAGTGGGAAAGAGCTAAGCTCTTTTAGTCACCATATCATTTTGTTTCATCATCATCAAGTTTGTGGGGAAAAAACGTAGATTGCCACGTTGGAATATAAATTGTGTAAGTTTTTATACACAGCTGGGTACCATTTTATAATTTCTATCTTTATATTTTCTATGGTGGTTGGTGGTAGCTGTGGTCAAATGCCTATACTATCCTATCAGGATAGTATAGGCATTTGACCACAGCTTACCTAATGCTCAGTTACAGTATGGTCCAATATGCTTACCACACTTAGTTTGGAATGGGTGATAGCTATTTTTCGAGCGTATGTAGATTCCATTTTTTTGCATGTTCCACAGCCTAAACCGTTTGATGGATTTCAACACATGAATTGTCATTAAATGCATCTCAGTTGTGGAACTGTAACAGGGTATATTATTCTGAGTGGCGTAACTATAGGGTGCCACTTGGCTGCTTATTTTTCATAAAAAATAAATGTATAATAGCTATAGACTTACTTTCTCACGAAAAATGTACTTTCAACATGTCATATCAAGTGTAAAAGTTAAATTATGTTAATCACTCTTGTGCAGTTGGGTGTTTTGTTTTTATTGTAATGTAGTATTTGTTTTAATTATTTTTCATGATTGTATTGTGACCTTGCAAAGTCCTTAAAACTATACATTAGACAATAGCATACTTGTCTTCCTTAATTAACTCCTTAACGTTGATGCTGATATTATGTTGATGGTCTTAAAATCATAATCATTATATCACTTGCGATTCACAAACGAGCTCAAAGCTTTAAAATGTGTAAGATTGGGCGCCACTTACGCACACGTCTACAAATACATACATCTCGAACTTAACCAAAGCTTGTATGCTGTTGTGACTTGTATCTTTATAAACAAATAATTTTATTGGAATTTTGGAAAATAATCTTTCAAATATGTTTCAACTTGCCTTGTTAGTATGGGTCTAATCTTGCAATTTAATTTTAAACTAGACATCCCCAACCGATTGAGAAATTGTAACATACATGTTAACTTTGAATGACAATGCTTTGTTTTATTTTTCTTTTTGTATTGGACCCGCTTGAGTAGGGAATTTTTGCCAGTGTCAAGTATTAAGGTCGTCCGTCTTGCTCAAACATTTTTGAAGATATAAAATTAATAAATGAACTTCTAAAAATAATCAAAAGATCGCACTAGAAAGCAACATCACAAATAACAAAAATTCATTTTGATCCATGTTAATTTTCATAGTACATAAAAATAGTTTTTAGTTTAATCATATGTGTAATGATGGTCGAATTACAGACTCTTAATGAATAAAACACCACCATTTTTACATTCAAAATAACACAAGTTTAGGAAGCTAAAACAGAGCAACAACATATTTATATGACATTCCTGCCAAAACTCCAATTCATTGTTAGCTATGTAACACCATTAAAGACGGCGGACCAATCTTTGGCGGTATAATTTTTATGTACCCCAATGATATCGGTATCTAACGAAAAGGTCGGCAGAGAAGAATACGTGAAACTTTAAATTAATGGTTTAATGCATATGCATCACTGACATTGGTCTAGTGGCTGTCAAATTATGTTTATGCCTTTTAGAGTTACATAGTAACTACGAGGAACCCTTATATATTCGCTATAACCGTCTGTCTGTCCATATGTCAAAGTATTTTTTTTAATAAGACTGAGCCCTACATAAACAAAATTTGGCATGTAGATATGTTCTGTGAACCGCTACACAATGCCATAATCAAACTTACAAAAAAATGAAAAAAAGGGTGTCGGGTATCGTTCAATAGGGTTTGAATACCCTGTCATTACAACTTTTCGAGATATAGCGATAAATATATAAAATACTTGAATCGTGTAGTACTGAGGCCATTGACCTATTTGCAAAGTAGACTAAACAAAAAATACTCGCCAAGTAGTTTTCTTTTAAATTACAGCATTAGCTACAGGACCCTACTATACGCATGCCTCGACACTGTCTTGGCTACATATTTAATTCTTTAAAAACTTGACCGCCAACTCACCTGATGTTAAGTGAAGTTGCGGCCCACTATTATTGTCTACTTATTAAATCGCAACAAGAAATTAATTTAAAGCATTTCGTTCGGGTTTTTGTAATGTAAACCATGAAGCAATGAAGCTTTTTAATCGACTTCCAAAAAAGAAGGAGGTTCTCAATTCGACTGTGTTTTTTTTGTATGTTTGTTCAGATATTACTCCGCCAATTATGAATTGTTTTTGATTATATTTTTTTTTTGTATGGTAGTTCTCGAGAGTACCTCAGAGGTGGTGAGAGAGTTGCGTATTTAGAAGTCGTTTTTTTCAAAAACTTAAATCTAACTTTTATCTAGTGTGTTTCCGCTTTGAGGTCTTCAAGGTGGTATTCTTGCCTACTTCGAAGTCTTGTAGTTCAAGAGTACCAGATTTAAGACCTCGAAGCGGAAACACTAGATATATAAGTTACAATTAAGTTTTTGAATATGAATTTCCGCAATGCAACGCTTGATTCAATAAATTTTCGCTTTTTCAGTTTTTCAAACTGTAATTATTCGTGTTTCTAACTTGCCGATCACACAAATATGGCATTGTAGGCAGATGCGAATATTCATGTCATAATGATTACTATGATAATAGAACTGCGTTGGGACATTCCGCGATAGATATCTTTGACGTAGACGCAGGGATTTAAATGTTATATCATATTATTTCTCGGAACACTCGCATGTGCTGTTTCAAATTAGCGTGCCGATATGCTGAAATTTGTACGATAAAAGCCTATCCAATCCTAATAATAAAAATCTCGATGTCAGTGTTACGCAAAATACGTATCAATAGTGTACATAGAAAAACTAGCTACTTACTGGTTTTAACTATCACATGTCTTTAAGTCGATATGTCTGACTATAGTTTTAACCATATTCAGCGGTCTTTTTAAAAGGAGCAGCGCAGACGTCACTCGGTTGGCGACGCGCTTCGTACTGCACGGCACTTTGCGCAATGTTTAGTCGGACAGGTAGACTCAAAACGGACGAGTGACTTGTAGTTTTTTTACAGTTTTGTTTTTTACTTCTGTGTTGGTTGCAGATATAAAGTAGTTTTTCATTTTTTTCTTAAAGTTTTTTATCCCCCGACCCAAACAGAGGGGTGTTTCATTTTTTCTTAAAGCCCAAAAAGAGGGGTGTTACAAGTTTGACGTGCGATATATATAAGAACCTATTTTTTCTTCCTTTTCTAAACTTGTTTTTATCCCTGTGTGTTGGTTGCAGATAAAAATGCCACGTCCTGGCAGCCTCAAGGACCCAGACATTGCTGAGTTGTTCAGTAGACATGATCCCGAGAAGATATTCGAAGACCTGCGCGAAATTGGCCATGGATCGTTCGGGGCGGTGTACTACGCTCGGTGCAATCTCACCAAAGAGATTGTGGCCATCAAGAAGATGTCTTACTTGGGCAAGCAGAGCGAGGAGAAATGGCAGGACATCTTGAAGGAGATCAAGTAATGTTTCCTCTTAATCACTTTTCTATTGCTATATTATTCCCATGCACAGGAAAGAGCGGCGTTGGACGACCGGTCTTAGGTGGACAGACGACACTTGCCACTTGTAGTGGCAGGAAAATGTTTGCAAGCCGCTTACTAGCAGTCTTTTTGGAAATTGATGTTCAACTGTGCATTTCTTGTGACTGAGATGATAATGATGTTATTGATGATTATCCTATGTCATTTGGGCTAATATTTAGTGTGTTGGTTCTTGGCTTATCATGTTGCCCACTCACTGGGCCAATATTAGAAATGTCACATGTATCACAAAGTTTTGTTAGCAATCTCTTTTCTTTTAGGCTTAAACCCGAAGTTGTCGAAACTTATCAAAGCGTGTAGTTAATTTATATTAACGTATATTTCTTGCTCTCTTTGCATTGAATGAACTGAAATATCCCACGATATAGGAAAAGTTCATTGTTTGAGTCTACATAAGAATGTACCTACTAAAAGAAATGCTTTTAAAAGTATGCAGTATTTTCCATGAATATAAAATTAAAACAAGTTTAAAAACCAGTTAGAAATCAGTAAACGATTCGAATAGCACTAAATTGTCGTAAATTAAGGAAATGATTGTTATTTATCACTAAAATGTCGCCAATTTTTCGATAATGCCTGACTAAATCAATGTGCTGATTCTGTGACCTAGAACAGTTTTTTTTATCAGCCCTGTTTGTAAAACTGTCCCACTACTGGGAACGGGCCATCTTCTCATTGTGAGAAGGGTTAGGCCATAGTCTGCCACGCTGGCCAATTGCGGGTTGGCAGACTTCACACATCTTCAAGATCATTGAGAACTCTCAGACATGTAGGCTTCCTCACGATGTTTTCCTTCACCGTTTGAAGTTGGCGGCAATCAACAATACGCACATAACTTCTAAAAGACAGCGGTGCGTGCCGCGGGAATCGAACCCAGGACCTGCGGATAGCAAGTCAGACGGTCTCCCGACTAGGCTGCCGGTAACTTTAACAACTAACTTGCTGGAACTAGAACAGTTATACAGACTTAAATTATCGTTTTATACATATTTGACACTGAGAAAGCTATCTCTTAAGTATGAAAGTAAGGTCAAGGTTAATTTTAATGTAGCGCGGTGGTTTCTGCAGTTCTTTTTTATTCGAAAATAGGCTTGCGCTTGGCCGCAAACTCGCCTGATGTTAAGCGACTAAGACTATTGCGATCTACGATGGAGCGCGCTTGCCTAGAAAGAACCTATTGACTCTAATTTATCTATTATATAAATTTTAAGACACACATTATATCAATTCGGAAAGATACCATCCTAAAACGATGTTGCTTTTTCGTGCTTCTTGCCGTCCGATAGAAAAAGGGCAGGGAGGAATAAGATCATGCAGATCAGATGTACACTCACCGAAATGTATTCGATAAAACAAGTATCTATATTAGAAGAAAAACAAAATATAGCTTATGACACGCAAGGAGTGAAGACGAATCTAATGACATCGCACATCAAAATCGGTCAAGCTGTTTAGGCTGTAGGCGCTCATATAGAAACATACATACATTCGAAAAAACATAACCCTTCTTCTTACGCACTTGGGTAAAAAAACGATAAACTAGCAACTTTGCTAGTTTATCGTTTTCTGATTCGATATCTTTTCTTATTCGATTTGAACTTTATAGCTTAGCTCGAATCGTATTTTTTTTTTCAAAATTTTCTCAATGGATTTCAACGTCTTGAGCTGGTACTTAACTGATTCGTCCCAAAGCTGCGAAGTATAAGTAGCAGTAACTGTTACTGCGTGAAGTACCGACGCACCTTCGAAAACATTGGCTGCCGGTTAAGCCTTTGACTCAATTTAGGAGCCAAAGTTAAAGGTTGACGTCAGAGGTGTGCTGCCATATTTTTGCCCGTTTTGTGGCTTAAGAAGCTTAGAGAGGACTTAGAAGTTTAGGGTTTCAAATTTTTCATCGTTATGACATATCGTCGAGCATACAAGACTGGAGAAGTCAATGCAATCTATACAAACTTAGGAGAATAACTTGGCTACCCAGATGCGACCTGGTTACTTATTAATCAGCAGCTGTCTCTCTCGCGCATCACATAATTATTGAATTACTGCGTGGGGTCACTGGGTGGGCGGTGAAGTGAGAGACAGTTTTGTTTATTTAGACAGAAGAAACGTTTTAGAAAAGTTTTTCTTCGACATCTTTTAATTTGTCCGAGGAGTTCTAAAATATATGTTTTTTTTCAAATTTCCGTCGCCAATACGAATGATATTAGGGATATTTTTTATAATTTGCTCCTATCTAAATAAACAAAACTGTCTCATTTTACAATTTCTGTGATTTTATATGTTTAAAAATGCGATGCGCAAGAGAGATGAGCTTGATCTCTCTTGCGCATCGCATTTTTATAATCGGGAAGATTTATGCGTAGTAGATTATGAGTGGAATAGTGATTGTTTATATTTGTGCAGGTTTTTGAAACAACTGGAACATCCGAACACCATCGAATACAAGGGGTGCTACAAGCGCGAGCACACGGCATGGCTCGTCATGGAGTACTGCGTCGGCTCCGCCTCGGACATCATAGAGGTAAAGCTGAAAAGTGTTTCAAATTATATCAATCTAACAAAAAAAATAACTTTTCACTTGACTTCTTGTGGCTGAGATCATGATAATGATAAGTACCATAACCTCCTTTTGATTTAGTACAGGTCACCGTAATAATTCTGGATGTCGTAGGACGATGACCTGCGTAGAATTTTCAGATAAAGCATTGTTGATTTGTATTAGGGGAATTAATACGGTGACTAATCGGATATAACAAAGAGCGAGAAACTCCGGTACTTTTATGCAATTTCAACGTCGCGTGACCTCATTATGATCTTGGTCATGAGCTGTCTTACCACCCAGTAGGTTCAAGCAAGGTCGTCTATAGAAAAATGAAGTGGCCAAGACCGTAATGAGTTGTCGCAATACGGTCTCAATGAGAAGATGGCCCGTTCCCAGCAGTGGGACAGTTTGTACAAAAAACAGGGATGATAAAAAAAAAAAAAACGGTCTTGCCCACTTAATTTTTTTTTTAAAGCGTATGGTAGGGTTCTGTAGTTGATGCTATAATTTAAAAGAAGACCACTTGGTGGGTGTTTTTAGTTGAGTAATTTGTAAAAAGGTCAATGGCCTCTACTGCGACGGTAATTGTTTTACATATTTATCGCTATTATCTCGAAAAGTTGTAATCCCAGAGTGTTCAAAATAATTTTAATTGGTTAATCATGAATTTCTATTATAATAGTTTTAAAAACACATTCTAGGCGATTGTCGCAATAAAAGTGTTACATTGTTATTTTATAAACTTAGTAGAAGTCATTCGTAAAAATACTAATTCGTAGCTTTTGAGCGTTCCCCGCCACAAAACTTAAAAAAAACGATTAGAAATATATACACTAAGTACATCAGTCGCTGAATAAAAATATGGAAATTAGTTTACATAAATTGTCCTAAGATTGAAATAAATATCTAAAATATACTTTACAATGATCCATTGTTTTTAAAATATTAGGAGATTATGTAGTTATAAAGTTGAACACAACACTTATACTCATATTTACAGATAATTCTTGTCGTATAAATAATAAAATGATGAATGTATTTTCCATCGTATATACTCTGTTTTTAACCGAGATAACTTATGGACAGTGACGTAACTCGCGTCACAGACACGCCCACATTTCATTCATGTACCAAGGTCTGTCTGTCATTGCGAATAGGACAAAAAAATCACTACATATTATGAAACAAGTACTATAGTTTGAGTAATTAGAATCTGTCATTAATCAGCAAGCACCCAAATAAAGTATGTAATCATATCATCGGTAAGCATATATCGCTTAACATCAGGCGAGTTGGTGGTCAATCGTAGATCTATCTTGCATAAAAAAAATATGGAATAAGGAGACCGCGTATGGAACATAAATAATAAGGGGGGGGGATAAGGTGGGGGGAGGGGGGAGGGGGGGGGGCTATAGTGGAGATACCTATGTCCAACAGGACTAAAGTCGGCTGATAACTAAAATTATGACCGCTTTCACGTTAAATGTGACACAGAGGGCGCTGCTGAAATCGCTTAAATTTGAATTTCCCGCCGCATGTCTAGCGTTGGCCCTTAATATTTCGAGTTCTAACCTTATATCATAATTGTTATCACTACATCATGCTGTTTCCCATCACTGATAAGAGTACGCCGCAATTCACGCATCCATTCTTTGAATTATGATGACTAATCGGCATCCGAAATCCTTAATGCTTCATACTGTATTTGTTACGTCACCATTTCTCAGGAAAGCTGCACTGGAGTGCGAACAATCTGGGCACTTATTTGAGTCATCTATGTTTTTGCTTAATTCTCGCTAATATTATAAATACTTAGTTGGTATTTGTCCTCGATAAACTTTGTAACGGCTAGAGGCGGAGATTGATTTGTATCGTTCGTATGTAATCATGTATCATTCGAGACGATCTTGTTACAAAATGGCGATAGGTCAAAAAGCTCACCCCCACATTTTGCATAACTGGAAATGCATAACTGACTGTATGAGCAGTCAGGTTCTCACGCTCCTTCCTCCCACGAACCAGCAAAATGTGGAATGTTCTTCCTCGGAAGGTTTTCCCGCCGAGCTTCAACAAAGAGCGTTTTAAAAAGGGTATCTACAAGCACCTTTCCGGGTTAGCAAAGCAACAGTAATGTCAGTGATGTTGCAGTTGTCCATAGGCGACGGTTATCGCTTACCATCAGGCGAGCAGTCAGCCTTTTTGCTTCTCCTATTTTATAAAAAAAAAAAAAAAAAAAAAGGTATATTAGATGCGCTGAACCCTCGCTTCGAGCACATTACTCCAGTGTGTTCCATTTTAATTAAGAATTAAGTGCGTAAGTAAACTTTACAATTATTTTTAACACCTTGTTTTTGGGATACAATTATACCAAAAAAATCTAAATCCAAATTTGAAATGCCAAAAATCCGTACTCAGCGATATCGATCCACATTCTTGTTGCGTACTCCACAAGAATGGAATTCTTTGCCGTCATCTCTGTTTTATGAGACCTACAATCTTGGAATTTTCAAGGCTAGAGTGAATAGATATCTTCTAGATCGACGAGCTCCATCCTCGGCCATATCGTCGCTTAACATCAGGCGAATTGGTGGTCAATCGTAGATCTATCTTGCATCAAAAAAAAAAAAAAAAACTGCAAAAAATGGAAGTGGGCGGTCATGCGATACTTGTCTTGAGTGCATTATAAGCAGTCATTATACCATACGCAGCACATTTCTAAAACAAATTTTCTGCGCTTGTTTCTCAGTGGAACCGAGAAGTTTCCAAGCAGGTAATGTGAAAACATAATTGTCCATCAGCAAAAAAAATGGTCAAGCGATAATTGTCTTTGGACAGCATTGTAGCACTCACTGTTTTATATGTACCTCTCACTCATAATTAATGCAGGTCGCATGCCGACGCACGCGCACAATGCAAATTAATATAAAATATAATAATACGCCGTTTCCTGTTTTTGTGTTACGCAACGAACACGACGCGGATACGGACTAGATTTTGTGTTTTGTTTTGGATGTTTGTAATCAAACAACAATAATATAGCCTTACTAGCCTGCAGTTTTATCCGCTATACATGGTTGCCTGGAAGAGATCGCTTTTAGCGATAAGGCCGCCTTTTGTTGCAATAGACTATTTAAGTTCTTTGTTATTACTTTTAAGGTGTGTACAATAAAGAGTTCATCTATCTATTCTACAGGAATACTTGATTTTCTGATTGAAACGTAGGCTTTAAGAGTAGATGCAGTATCTCATTCAGACAGTGAAATTTATAAACAAGACACGACACTAAAGAGTAGTGTTATTTCCGAATTCTACAACCAATAAATATTTAATTTTTATATAATTATTATCATTATAAATCTTCCTTCAACAGCTGACACTTAACACTTTCGGTGTCTAATGTTTCCTTCCTCTTGTCATTTTCCGAAACATGCACCTGGTGTTGAATGCTTATGACCTTTGGTTGTCTGACATCGGATGCACCCCGCGTCTTGCAGTCGCGTGCGGAACAAGGGACACGACCGGTATCTGTGTCTGATCTAGAGATAGTAGTTCTTTTATTTATGGTTTCTGGACACAGTTTACGTGGTGCCTGGCAGTGCAGACTAGAATTAACAAATGAGTGTGAATGTTATTTCTTTTGCAACAAGATTGATAATTTTCTGAGTTGTGCATATTAGTCTGTTGGTCACCGGGCCAACCTTGCCCACTGCATTCACGCGCGCGGGGCGAAAGATACGCAAAGAGACACTGTGAAATCGGGCACTGTGTCCGATAACGGTAACCGTGTTCCATTGCCGATACTGGCATCAAAAACTAAGGTTTTCTGTAATAATATCGGAAACCGAAATTCGCATCACCGCATACCGTTTGGCGCAGCTTGTTTAAACCAAGTTCAACCTGTAGGGGTATTCAGAATTCATTCGGATTCAAAATCTATATCTCCGTCTCTGTCATTTCCATAGAGAATGACAGAGAAGGAGATACAGCCCCGTATTCTGAACCCATTCGGGTTCGGGAAATGTATATCTCCGTCTCTGTCATTTCCATAGAGAATGACAGAGACGGAGATATAGATTCCGAATCGATTCCGAACCATTCGGGTTCAGAATACGGGGGCAGATTCCGAAACGATTCCGAATGAGTTCTGAATACCGGGGCTGAACAAGTAACAAACAAACGCTGCATCATAAATCTGTCTTCATAATGTGCTTATTTTTTATGCCAGTTGTAATCAATTCTGGTCAGACGCGAAAGGTAAGAAGTAGTTTTGAAAACACCGTTTCGCATTTATAATATAAATGACATGTGTGATGTACATCTGCGTGTTGCCATAAATTACGAAACTGATTTCGTACCGAACTCGATATGCGAATTTATTAACTTTAAATAAGTAGGTCAATAGTGAGTGAATAAATATAGTGACGTAAATTTTAAAAGAAATTCATATGTATTATGTAGTTTTAGTGTTTCTGAAATTGTTTTATTTTGCCTTTATTGATCGAGCGCGTGTCTAGATTTTTAAGATGTAATTTGCTATACTGTTATGTGGGTTGGTAGACGATACAGCTTCTCGCGTCATCTAGCGAGCATACAGCGAGGATTTATTATAACAGTGTGATCGAGGACAACTCTTCGCAGAGCTACTAAATAATAGTAAATAATGTATTATGATTAGACTAACCACTGATCACATCTGTCTGTTAGTAGTAGGGTCCAGGGGTGCTACTCTAAACTCTTATTAGCATTCGTTAAAATACGTTAAATACGTTAAAACGACTATATATATATATATATGTATATGCATTTAAATTTAATTTGCCATTTGGAAATTTGAACGTATATTTTTTGCTCCACAAAGAAGCCATAATACTGTGTTATTGCATTGCCGTCGAATTTACATAATACCCGTACCAAATTTTAGCGTAATCGGCTGAGTAGAAGTTGTCCTAATATACTTTTTTTTAAACTACTACTTTTACTTTTTAGTTCCACGTCACATATTCTTATAAATACCACGTAAACCTTAATAAAACCTCGTCCGGCACCGATCCACTCACTATTTAAGGGCATAAATCAACCCGGGATTCTGATTTTTACAGGTTCACAAGCGCCCCCTCCGCGAGGAAGAAATAGCCGCGATATGCGACGGCGTGGTCGCCGGCCTCTCGTACCTACACAGCCTGGGCCGCATCCATCGCGACATAAAGGCGGGGAACATCCTCCTCACCGAGAACGGAACGGTGAAGCTGGCGGACTTCGGCAGCGCCAGCATCAAGTGCCCGGCGAACAGCTTCGTTGGTACGCCTTATTGGATGGCGCCGGAGGTTATATTGGCTATGGATGAGGGACAGTACGATGGGAAGGTTTGTAATAATTACTTATACTTCTAAGAGTTTGTTCCGATAAAGAACTAATTTGGCATTGAGAGCGCTGCTGTCCTTATTTCATTATTTTTCTCAATCGTTAGTTCCAATTTCTTGCCACAATAGCTCTCAAGTCCAGATTTGGGCAAATAATTAAAGTATCACGTAAAAACATCAGGAAATAAAGAATACCAATTTTTACAAAATATTTAATCATTTACAAAGTCAACTCATTGCGCGTTTTTTTTTATTCATGATAGATCTACGATTGACCACCAACTCGCCTGATGTTAAGCGACGGTGTGGCCGAAGATGTTGCTCGTCTATCTAGAAAGTATCTATTCACTCTAGCCTTGAAAATTAAACCACAATTACTTATTTTAAAAACTAAACTGTTTTCCACCATAATCGTTTTTGAAGTGAAAACTTCTTTAGCGGCGTTGTACATTTTTGGGGTGGGTAAAAAATGTTAAACTCGCGTCAGATCGTAAGACGGACAGTCAGAAACCTATTCTAACGTTCTGCATTTAAAGTTCATTATTGTATGTACAAGTTTGTCCTTCTAGCATCACGTCATTATTTCGTTGCGCCGAATGCTTATTTTCGTCACATGCACGTAAGACTCGTTAGCTCAATAGGTTAGAGCACCGATATAAATTTCATTTTGTCAATCGGAGGGCGGAGGTTCAAATCCTTCACGAGTCAGTCTTTTTGCTATTTTATTTTTTAGTTTTCACTTCTGCCGTCACTCCCGGAGTGTAACCCGTTGTTGTTTTTTTTAAGTTAAAAATACTTGTGTATGGAAATCGTACTAGTTTAAATTCATGTCAAGTCATGACAAGTATGATAATTTTGTGTATGTCTATTATAATTTGATATTTGTATGTTGTAAAATAATTTAAATTGTGATTCCAGGTGGACGTATGGTCGTTAGGTATCACCTGTATTGAGCTTGCGGAGCGCAAGCCGCCGTACTTCAACATGAACGCCATGTCCGCGCTCTACCACATAGCGCAGAACGAATCGCCCACATTGCAAGTAAGTTGTAAAGTAACCTACAGAGAAGTAGTTATCACTTACAGTAAAAAAAAAAACTTTCTTTCTTTTAATGATTTGGGTAAAAAGTCTATTAACTGGCGTTGTCTTATGTGGTATATATATATATGGTTTGTATTTCACATTTGCGTGATTTTTTCACATAAAAAGCGGAATTGCTTATGTATCTCGAATGTCAGTGATTGGATCAGAGGAAGCTGTCCTAATATTGTTTTTGAAGTGCGCGCACGCGGCGACGCGGTAAGCGGGACGGCGGCATAACCCATTCTCAAACACAGCGGGAGGTCGCGCGGCACTACTTCGATATAGGCTATTTTAAATAGGTCCGATCGAAAATTGCAGTAATAAGCTTACACTTTTTTCCGCTTGAATATTGTAATTTCGATAAAGTTGTATACAGCCCTACGTAGATACCGACGCATGGGCGCCGCTGAACTGGTACACATCGCTAGTACACCGATGCCCTGCTGTGTTCGAGAATAGTCCCATCTAAACGTGCATATGACAGAGTCGAGTCCGCGCCTCCGCCGCCGCTACACCGCAATCGGGTGTGAGCGAGATAATGCTCGCTTAAAATTTTGGTACTTTAACTTTAAAAATACCTTAAAACTTAATTAAAAGCAAAGGCTTTGTTACCAGGCGCCCGAGTGGACAGATACATTCCGTTACTTCGTGGAAGCGTGCCTCCAGAAGAACCCCGCGGACCGGCCCACGTCGAGCAAGCTGCTCTCTCACCCGTTCATCACGCGGCCGCGCTCGCCCAACGTGCTCGTCGACCTCATACAGAGGACGAAGGCGGCCGTGCGCGACCTCGACAACCTCAACTACAGGAAGATGAAGAAGATACTGATGGTTGATGGCGATAATGAGAGTGCGATCGGTGAGTTTTGTCCGCTTCAGATTTGTAATGAATTAATTATGTTTGTTGGGCACATAACATTGACATGACGGGTAAGTGCGTAAATCGCGAAAACCCGAGAAAACATTATGACGGTGAGTGGTAGAACCCGGAGAGGGCGACCGAAGGTGAGGGTGAAATAAGTGAGAGATGACGTCTGACAGAGTAAAGTGGCGGAAGGAAACGTGCAGTACCGACTCCCACCTAGTGGGATAGGTCAAGAAATGATGATTTTAAGCGCTCATTAGGCCAAACAAAAAGAAAATTACTGTAAAAACTTCATAAGTTTTTAACCGATTGCGTAAGAAGGAGGGATTGTTTTTCGAGTTTATGTATGTATGTAGGTTTCTATATGATCGCCTACAGCCTAAACGAATTGACCGATTTTGATGTGCGATGTGTCGTTAGATTCGTCTTCACTCCCCGTGTCATTATTATTATTTTGAGCCTGTTCCGTCCCACTGCTGGGCAAAGGCCTCCCTATCCTCCTTCCATTCTTCTGTGTCATAGGCAATATTTTTTTAAAATAATAATAATACAACTCTTGCAAAAAACAAAAAAAAAAACAGGCAAGAGCGAGTCAGACTCGCCCACCGGGCGATATTAGTATATAGCATATCTGCCAGGCATCCCATTAGGGCCTACATTTTTTCACTAAAATTCAGTTTTATGCAGGAGAAGAGAGCTTATGTAAAACAATACGAAATTTTGTGTGGCACAATACATATATTATTAATATTGTCGATATTCCTTACATGTAGATTTGTATTTGATTTGTAGATCTTTATCTTTCAAATAAATAGAAAATGTGGAAATCTGGGAGACATCGCATTTCATTCGTATAACCCCAGTATGTTCATTGTTATACCTCAAAGAGTGATTTTATGAACCAGTTTCGCTGATAGCAATAAATTCTTGACCATGGTGAAGGTTCGATGACCGATGAATGTTCCCCAGTTCATTCACTTATAGACTATAAACCTGAAAATATGTTCAATACACATCTCTTTATTTACTAAATGTATCACCGATTGAGACAATGCGTTTGTTGAGCTAAAATAAACTTTGGCGCATATCCAAACAATGTTTAACCAAGTCTTATCACACGTTGAGTGCTACACCCGAAATAAAAGCAGGGTTGATTCTGAAAAGTTGCACTCGCATATTCAACGGTATCTTGAACGAAACTACTTGTAAAAAAATATCTACTTGCTAGAGAGTGAAGTATTAAGAAAAAAACAGTGTCTGACAGTGAACGGAAAATATGAGCGGAGTTGAATTCATAAGTGATTGATGCTTTTGTTTTACTTTTAGTGATGTGATTAAGGTGTAATATCACACTTATGGTGGAAAATTTAAATTTTAAACAGTTTTTATTTGTCCTTGTAACCAAGCCAGGTAACTATTATAAGTGATCACAATGTTTGCTGACTCCAATTTTCTATATTAATCAATCAATCAATTTATCAAAAATGCATTACTTCTAGCCTATAAATCCATTTTTACAAAACATAGTTTCTAGACTTGACGTGAATTGACTTGATTTATGTGATAATGTAAATAATAATAATCTTAGATAGTCGCAAACATTGTTACAAGTATTACCTAAGTTAGTTACAGAGACAAAAAAAATATATTTGAAATTAAAATTTCCCATGGCATGTGTATCCTTGGCCCTTAATTCAAGAATTTCCTATTCGATTGCTGTTGTGCTATCAATATACAATCGAATAAAAACATATTGTTTTTTTTTTTTTTTTTTTTTTTTTGATATTTTATATTAACTAACTGCAATCGGCAGAGCCATTAGCAGAAATGTATGGATAGTGGGCAAGTGCAGGTTGAGGCCCAGTGACCTCATTTCCTGGTTGCATTATCTTTGCATGTTTTCCAGTTCTGAAACCTTAGGTCTCTTTAGCCTTTTGCCTTGGTTTGGAGTTTCTATCAGCTGTGAGGCTAGCGTATTTTTATGTGTTTTTAATCTTTTATTATATTTTTTGCTATAGTATTGGATTTCCTCTCTGACCGTTGGCATGTCTAGGTATTCATGTATCTCTGTTATTTTAGCATACCAAGGTGCAGCAGTGATATTTCGAAACACATTGTTTTGGAACCTTTGTAGTATTTCCACATTGGAATTGCTAGCTGTTCCCCACAGCTGGATCCCATAAGTCCAAATAGGTTTAAGTATACTCTTGTATACAAGCAGTTTGTTGTTGAGTGATAGCCTGGAATGTCTTCCCAGAAGCCAACTTATGGATCGGTATCTCAGGTTTGATTCATCTCTTTTCTTCTGTAGATGGGTTTTCCAAGTTTGTTTTCTATCCAGCCACATACCAAGATATTTTACCTCATCTTTGTGTGGTAGCTCCTCATTTCCCAGCTCCACTTTTGGGCAATCACCTTTTCGGAGTGAGAATGTAATGTGTGTTGATTTACTAGCACTGGCTTTGATTTTCCACTTCTTCATCCATCCATCTACTTTATTTAGGTGTAGTTGGAGTTGCTCTGATGCTGTGTTTGGATTTTTGTGACTACTTAGCGCTGCTGTATCGTCAGCAAATGTTGCTGTCATAACATTTTCAGTTTCTGGAAGTTCTGCTGTGTAGAGTGTGTAGAGAATTGGCCCCAGTACAGATCCTTGGGGAATTCCTGCTGTTATAGGATAAGTTTCTGAAATGTCTTCATTTACTTTCACTCTAAATTTTCTGTCCGTCAAGTAAGATTTCATTACAAGATACATGTTGTGAGGGATGTCTTTCTTTAGTTTGTATAAGAGACCTTTATGCCATACCTTATCAAATGCCTGCTGAACATCTAAGAAGACAGCTGAGCAGTATTCCTTATTTTCAAGGGTATCACGTATTTTATGCACTACTCTGTGGACTTGTTCAATTGTTGAGTGATTATGCCTAAAGCCAAATTGATGGTCTGGTATAAGCTTTTTCTCTGCAATTACTTTATTGAGCCGGTGTAAGAAAATTTTCTCGAAAACTTTAGAGATCACTGGCAACAGGCTTATTGGTCGGTAAGATGATACCATGTGTATTGGTTTGTTTGGCTTTAGTACCATGACAACATCAGAGTATTTCCAGATTTTTGGGAAGTATCCCAGTCTTAGTATTGCATTGAAGAGTGATGTCATGAATACTATAGCTTTTCTGGGTAAATTTTTTAAGACCTCAGCAGTAATCAGATCAAAACCAGGAGCCTTGTTCGATTCTAAGCTCTTTATTGTTTTCCATACTTCCTCTGGTGTACAGTTTCTGATTGGTGGGCTGAGCTGGAGGTCGCTATCTAAGTACTCCTCAACTTCTTTTTCCCAATCAGGATCTTTGTGATGATTAGGGGTGAACACTCCTTTCAAAAATTCTCCAAAGGTCTGTGCTTTCTCCTGATCAGTCACAGCCCAGTGGGATTCATTAAGTTTGATTGGGAATTGTATTTGTTGTGGCTTTTTGGAGCTCCGTGTTGCCTTCCATAGAGAATGCTCTCCTTCTTTACCGGGGGACATTTGTTCCAACTTTTCTTGAAGAGTTTCATTTTCTAATTCTATAAGAAATGATTTTAGTTCTTTTGCTGCCTTTTCATACCTCACTTTGTCAGCTCTGCTTCTATGTGTTTGCCAAAGTCTCCTTAATCGTCTTTTCTCAAGAATTTTTTCTTTAACTTGTAGTGGGATATTTTTATGTATGCGTTTGCGGTCTGATTGTGATGGTGTTGATCTCCATGCGGCACTTTGGATCAAGTTCGTAAGATAGAATGTTGCATCATCTACATCTTGTTCTGTTTTAAGGCTAACCTTGAGATCAATATTATTGTCGATGTAATCGCTGAAGGCATGCCAATCTGTGTACCTATTGCACAGGTGTGGCCTTTGGTTTCTCTCTATGAGAGTTGTACTGATTGTTGCTATGACCGGGATGTGATCGGAAGCAAAGTCAAAGCTACGTTCACATTTTAGATATAGACTAGAAATGCCTTTGTGTATGAAGAAGTCTAAGAGGTCTGGGAGTTTGTTTGGATCTTCAGGAAAATGTGTTGGATTGCCCGTTGTCAGCACCTGTAGTGAGTTCTTATCAGTGCTTAACTTTAGATGTCTTCCTCTAGTACTAGTTGTTCGACAGCCCCAGTATGTATTCTTAGCATTCCAATCTCCGCCAATTATGAATCTGGATCCCAAGGAACCGAAGAAACTGTTGTAAGTTTCTTCAACGATTTTGTGTCTAGGTGGGCAGTATATTGCAGCAACTGTCATTGGGCCTGAGGTATCCAGTACCCTAACTTTTGTGCATTGTATGTGAGGTGTTCTATACTCAGGAAGGCAGCTATGTTTTATATTATTTCTTATTATGATACAGCATCCAGCATGAGCTGTGCCATCTGGATGTGGTGTTGAGTATACTGTGAAGCCATCTATGGTAAAGGTAACTCTGTCTGTGAGATGTGTTTCCGTGACAAGCACAATATCAATTTTATTTAGATTAATAAATTGTATTAGTTCTTGCTTCTTGTTTAACAAGCCTCGTATATTCCAGTTTGCTATTCGTAGGCCCACTTCTGCTATGACAATTTTGTAAGGATAGTTGTCATTAGATTCATTAGTGTACTTATCTGTTGTATTAGTATATCTAGCTTTTCTGCTTGTTTTATAAGAATTTGTTCTAGGGAACTATTATAGTTTGTGTTTGTTGTGAGTGGCGGAAAACCTTGTGTGTTTTTTAAGGCTGCAGCAGGTTTAATTTGGGAATATCCTTGTGTGAAAGTTTTACTTGGTTGCGCATTTATTGTGGGTGAGCTTTGTTGTGGTTTACTCTGTAGTTCACCTATTGTTTTTGCAGCATATGTATTTGCAGTTTTTGGCCTCTCTTTTACTAGTAATGGAGGGGGGGTATTGGAGACTAATCCATCACCAGTTGCCAAAGTGGTTCTCAACGGAGGAAAATTTGCTTCCAAATTGGGTTCGGTTGGGTAAGAGGTTGGTTTACTCACGATTTTTGGCTTGATATTAGTCCTTTGAGTAGTTGAGTACTTCCTGTTGTATATTTCAATGTATACCTCACATCCTTTGTAGTTTGCAGGGTGCTCACCTGAACATAGTGCACATTTAGCAGGGGTGTTTCTATCCTTTTTGGTGCATGATGTTGTATCATGAGGTCCAGCACATTTTACACAACGGAATGGACGCATACAGTTGTTTCGAGTGTGCCCATACTGTTGACATCTCTTGCACTGTGGTATACTTTGTTTTCTTTTAGGGTCTTCGATGCTGACTTTTGTGTGATAAATTGTTGTTATCTTTTTAAGGTTAGCATTATTTGGTCCCTGTTTAACATTTACGAAGAAGGTGGAAAGCGGTGTTTTGTCAGGCCCATACTTAGCATTTATAATTTCACCAACTATTATGTTTCCAGTATCTTCGATTGCTTGTTTTATGTCTTCTATAGGGGTTGTTGGGTGTAAATTCTTTATGACTATGCGATAAGGTCTTTCATCTTTCCTTGTGAATGTGTGTCCTATTAAGTTATTTGCTCTAAAAACGGTGATTAACTTTTTGTAGCATTCTGTATTTATACAGCTGACTCTAAGTTGTTTACGGGTTATCACTTTGAACGAGTACTCATCTTTTGTTAGAGTAGATTCTATGAGAGCACTAAGTTTTGTCAGGTCTTCTATTCCAGAAAGCATGATGGCTGGTGGCTTGTTTGTTTTGACTTTTTGCGGTGTTTCATTTTGCAGGATCTCATCATCCAGCTGCAGCATGGAATATTTGTTGTCAGTAGGAGTCAGTTCTGGTGAGGGAGTTTGATTTGTTTTCTTGCGCTTATTTTGTCGCAGAGAAGATGCACTTTGCCACTGATCCTTTAGTGGTGTCTTGCTAGTGGATGACTCATTGTGGGGTGTAGTCTGCCTAGCTTTGTTGTGAGAGGGCATAAATAGGCCCTGGTGAAACACTTGCTGGATGTATTTTTTGGTGCGAGGAGGCTTTTCACAGTCACTTGGGTAGGGTGGTGTGGCTGGAATTGTTGGCGAATTTACTATTTCTATGTCATCGTTGTCACAACCGACAATGTTTTTGGGAGATGAATTAGTGCTCTTTCTGAGGTTTTCACTGTGGGATGTAGTTGTTATGGATTGTTTATCCATTTTCTTTGCATTTTGTAGTATATTTTAATAGTTTTCAGAACTTTTCGTAATCTTTTTTTTTAATGTAGGGTAGATCTTGAGGTTTTTACTAGGTTCAAATTTCGTGCTTTGTTTTTTATGATATTTTGCACTGATTTCATAGAGATAACACTATCTACACTTAATCACAACTCGCTTATTCTGATTAAGCAGTTATTAATATAATTAAACACTTTTAGATATTTTTTTAGCACATATGTAAAAAAAAAACTTGCTTCACTTGACAGCTGTCAAACTGCTGTAAAAAAAAGATATTGTGTAATTGACAAATAATCGATGTGTTCAGGTGACAGTGAAGAGACTGCTGAGGAGCGATCGGGCGGCGATAGCTCAAAGTCCAACTCTGCGACTTCTGAGCACAGCGCGGCTGGCGCTTCTAGCCAAAGTTCGTCTTCTGGCAGTTTGCGTAGACGGCCGCAGCCTGTAAGTAAACTACACCTAAATTATTAATGTATTTTTATCATTGATAGGCTTCCACTTGACTGGCAACTCGCCTGATGTTGAGGGCTGTTTACAATGGAGCGTGCTTGCCTACATAGAAACTTATTTACTTTCGCTTTGAAGACACACAGGACCAATATATTCCAAAGTTTAGAAGCGCGTACAATTAAAGTGGAACTAAAGCGCTTAATTTGGAATTTTACTTTATCTACCGTGAAACGATGTCGCGATTTTCGTGCTTTTTAACTGTATAATAAAAGAAAAGGCAGAATATAATAAGATCATGCAAATCAAATACTCACCGAAATGTATTTGAAAAGATCCGATAGATTTTGCTTCGTTGCTCCAGACTTTGTACTATAGTGCTAGCAAGGGTATTGTGTATTTTGGCACGTTTTTCTCATCTCCATAATGTCGACAGATTCTCAGCTATTTACGAGTATAACAATTCAGCCGTTTGATCGTGAAATAGTAACAGAGAGTAACCTACTTTCGATTTAATAATAATAATAAAGATTTTTTGATGTAAAACATCTATTGGTGAGTCTTGGCAGAAATGGCATGACGTTCTTTCATGCCGTCACATCCTCGCTATGTTACCGCTTTCGACTCCTTTGTGTGTGCGTGCACTTATACTACACACTTTACTACTATTCAACTATAGTAGATTTGACACTTTCACTGCTACTTTTTACACGTATTTTGTATTTCTGATAATATTATTTTTTGTTTCACATCTACCGGGCGTCCCGTGTTGGCAACTTTTAATCGGTGCCTATGTTATATTTCAGATAAATGCAAACCACCACAATCAGCACCAACAGCAACCGCAGTATGTGTTCCCTTCACACCCTCCCAGGTATGTGTCTTGTTTGTTGAATGTATTACGCTGACTGTACAATTCTATTTTATTCCTCCAAAGTGTTTTATATGGATGTAACATTTAGGCTTCAAAATATTTTAGCGCTTGTAAAATATTTGGAACTCCGCTTGTCTGTAAATCGTAATGCTTGTTGCTTTAATTTGTATTGTAACTCGTACCATATTTTGTACATTATATTTAACCTTTTGAGCGTCACGGTCAATAGAAGACGAACGTTTTCGTGCCCTCTGCGCTACGGATCAATAAGGATTTTTTTTCAGTTTTTTATTTTATTTTTAACACATCAGATTTTACCATTGGCGATCCCTTGGAAATCCGTTGTAGGAATCGGCGCTCAAAGGGTTAAAAACAGCTGGAGTAAAGTGTGTATTTTTTTATACATTTGGTTTGCGCTTGGCTACTATCTCATCTGATGTTAATTGACATTGTGATCCACTATGGAGATTACCTAGAAGTAACTGATTTACTCGTGATCCACCATGAAACAATAACTGTTATTTTCCGTGTTTCTTAATGTCCGCTAGTAGTCTAGTAAAAATAAATCCGTTTGTATGGAGCAGATCGCAGTATTTGCAACTGGGGGGATTCTTTGAAATTATGATAGGAAAATAACTAAAAATCTTAGATCAACCATAATCCCCGATTTATAGACTAGCTGCGTTCCGCGGTTTCATTCGCGTAGTTATGAAAAACGGTGATGATTATGATGATGATAAGTAGCTTATGTCCGGTTCCAGGTCCAAAGCTATCTCTATACAAATTTTCATAACGATCGGTTCAGCCGTTTGAGCGTAACAAAGGTAACAAAATTAACTTTTATAATATCATTATGAAATTGTGTCAAATGTATTTCAAAACACCAGCACATTCATTTAAATAACAATATACTTAGATGTCTTTTATGTTGTCACAAATCTTATTTTTACTAGACTATAGTACAAGAAGCAAGGGGCAATAAATTCATGAGGATCAGATGCAGAAATAAATCTGATAAAACTCATAAACTTGCAACTTTGCGGCGATGTTCCAAGCTTTGAAGCTATGTTCTAACGAAGTACTCATTGCCAGTGGGTGATGAGTGTTTCATAGTAGTAGTATAATACAATACTATTTTTTTAGTTCAAGAGATATATATTTATTCATTATTTTACAATTTACCCCAGCTGTATTTTGTTGAATTTCAACGACACGCCATTACTAGTTATCATTGAAAAAAACGTAGATAAAAACGCCATACTACAATAATAACACTTATCGTAGATTAGCTTAAGTAGTTACTGCTTCATTGTCATGATTAAATTTGAAATTGTACAGAGAGACGCCATTTACATCATATCAGCATCTCATTTCATCTTTTCATTACAACGACTGAATATAAATTGCACAAGAATGATAAGTCGTAAGTTAGATGTTGTAACAACTATGTGCCTATGGCGTTGGGATAGATGCTGCAGCTCGCTTTACGTGCGACACTTTATTTGGGAAAATAAAGTTATTAATGTACTTTTTATAAATACGCAAATGACGGCCTTGTGAAAAAAAAATGTTCAATGATTCCCCACATGATGGGGTGGCGATGAAAAAAAAATCATCAAAAATAATTTTCAATTCCAAAATTTTACTATGGCATTTTGTAGCGGTTTATAGAACACATCTACCTGCTATGTTTCGTGTGCGAATAGTCTCTCAATAAAATCTCTTTGACATACGGACAGACAGATAGACAGGCGGACATATTCAATTTATAAGGGTTACTCGTAAGTACTACGGAACCCTAAAAAAGGATCGTAAACGAGAAAAAAAAGCTGCGCCACTTACCGCGGCACCATAATTAAAGAGTACGAGTTTGTAAATAAAGGTGGCTTATAAGGGTCATTGTAGTGAGCACAGCACCGCACGACCGCTTCCATACCGCACGTTGCACTAGAGCGTTTGCCTTTCAGAGTGGTAGCCGAGAGCGGGCGCAAACGCTGGCGCTGGCTTTATTCATGTTGGTGTTTCGTACGCAGAGAGAGCGAGAGCCCTCTACCGGCTGCGCATGACGACTACGTGAACCGAGACGCGGTGCGAGAGTACGCGAACCGAGACTCGCTCTGCGAAGAGTACGGCGACGACTACGCGAACAGAGACGCGATACGCGAGGCGAGGGAGCGAGAGCGGGAGAGGGAGAGGGAGAGGCAGCCGCTAGAGTATAGGGAGTACGTGAACGCGCCGTCTACCTGGCGGACGGAGGAAGGCAGCGATGATAACAGGAACACTCAGCGCCGGCAGACCCATAGGAGTGAGTTTTATATTAATATATTGGCAACTAGTATCAGTAATTACATGTGAACGTATTTTTTTATGTTATTTTTTAAGATTTTTGGATTAGTTTTTAGTCTTGGATTAGCTAAAAAAATAATTGGGCAACATATTTCCAGGCCACATTCTGGTAAGCTAATCAACGGGCGCCTACCAGCTCGTTGGGTCGACGATATTGTAAAGATTCCAGTTCAACCCTTGACGAGATTATCACAGGACCGACGGACATGAGCGGAGTACCATATAAGAGAGGCCTATGCCTATCAGTGCACGATAAAATATTCCGATGATGATGATGAAATTTAGTTTAAAGGGAACCCTTGATTTATCGATAATTTGTTGCTGAATAGCATATACAATATGATTTTATGTGCTACTCTCTGTTTAGCGTTTTACACGTTACATGTAATTTTCGGGGTACTATAAAAGCCTTGTACTCACTTATAGTGAAAACCCAATGGCCAGAGACACGCGACGCTAGTGACGTTTTTTACATATTATTTGAAATTATTTCCAGTGAGCAACAACGTGTCCGCGGCGATGTCCTTGGTATCGGAGCATGGCGCCAACAACTTCGCCACGATACGAACCACCAGCATAGTCACCAAGCAGCAGAAGGAGCATAACCAGGTTGGACTCAAGCATTGCACTAGATACGAATTTACGTGCTGAGCATATATGATCAAAAAGCAATTTTGCCAGAACCTAAACCTATTTCACATCAGGCTAGTTAGTGGTCAAGCGCAAGCCTATTTTCGTATATAAAAAACCTCGTCATACACACATGCGCAAGTTTGAGATTTTTTTAGTCAGCGAATTGGGTACGGAGTACGCATATTTAAACTGTATCAGGGACGCAGAAGACGGGCCGTGGTGACCCGTATCTGCCGGGTCACCCCCCGCTCGCCCCGCACGGGAACTGTCGTGTATGCCAACATCGCGTGTTTTGTATTGGATAATCATCATCATCATCATCATCTCAGCCATAAGAAGTCCACTGCTGGACATAGGGCTCCCCCATGGATTTCCAAAAATACCGATTGGAAGCGGCTTGCATCCAGCGTCTTCTCGCCACTTGTATGAGGTCATCTGCCCATCTCGTGGCTGGTCTTCCTACGCTACGCTTGTTGGTGCGTGGTCTCTATTGGATAATTGGATAATATTTAGGGGTAAAAACTGTTTTCTCCTGTTGCATGAAAATCGCGTAATTTACTGGCAATAGGCCCGCTTCAACGATTCTCCAAATACGTGATAGATGATATGATTGGTACAGATTACTATAGTGTGTGGTATTGTCCGTCAGGAGATGCACGAACAAATGTCCGGTTACAAGCGCATGCGACGCGAACACCAAGCGGCGCTCGTGAAGCTGGAAGAGCGCTGCAAGGCTGACGTGGAGGCGCACAAGGCGCAGCTCGACCGCGAGTACGAGACCCTGCTGCAGCAGCTCTCCAGGGACCTCGAACGGCTACAGGTAACTAGCCACAGGTGACAGGCCTCATGGCTCAGTGGTAGTCACGTCTGCCTCTGAGCTGTAGGTCGGGAGTTCGATCCCCACCCAGGCCAAACATTTCTGCTGAGCATGGATGTTTGTTCTCAAACACTGAACACTGTGTTTTTATGTATCATATGTATGTATTTATAAAAAAGTGTATATGTATTCTATCAGCCATCTGGTTCCCTGATACAAGCTTTGCTTAGTTTGGGGCTAGATGGTATTGTATTAAACAAAAAATAGCTTAGGCCAACCCTCGTTACGCTGATCACAGCTAGTGCACATGGTGGTTTACACGCAATACGTCACATTCTCAAATGGTCACATTCGTAATGTGTCACATTCTCAAATCGTTACATTTCGAAGAAAATAATTTGATGTATACAAGGAAGAAATTATACTTATAGGCTTATTATGTATCTTTAAGTTACTCTTTATGAATGTTCATTATTCTATTCTATTCAAAATTTGGTGTAAATACAATGCTTTCGTAATTTGAACACAACGTCTCTCTATTCGCAGACGAAACACGCGCAGGACATGGAACGCAAACAGAAGCAGAACGCGGCGGCCGAGAAGAAGCTGATCAAAGACATAACGGCGCGACAGGAGCAGGAGAGGAAAGCGTTTGACACGCAACGCAAGCGCGAGTACAAGGCGAACAAGGAGCGGTGGAAAAAGGAGCTCAGCATGGACGACGCCACGCCTAAGAGACAACGCGACGCCACGCTACAGTCAGTATTATGAAACTAAAATAGAAAGGACCAAACTCGTAGAGTTCCGCGATTTCCGAGTTCCGTTTAGTGACAAACTGACAGACCAACTGTAGGTTGCACATTCTGTCCCATTATGGCTAGAATTCTGCCAATATCAACCACACTCAAACCTAAATGTACCACAAGTTACAATTTTATATCTGATATTCAATATCTTCGTTAAGATGGGATAAAAAAAATTAGAAATTTTAAACAGTTTGACCCAGTGAGTCAATTCTACAGATGTAGTAGGACTTTACTATAAATAGTCACACTCCCCCTGAGTCCTGAACTGATCGGATAAACATGTGTCCAGTTCAGCCCCTAAATGTTTTGTAAGGGTAGAATTCTGTTCTAACTTTTTCTAGCGGTAGAATACATAATTAGCAATCTATTTGAAGAACTGACTTGTTCTTCATTCCAACACCTAGCAGTAGTATGAAAATATTATCATGTTTGATGACAAATCAGTCTTCATTGTCATGTTTTTATGATCTACCCGATTTCTCGGGCCTTGTCTGTCGGGCTCCTGGGAACTATGGAGACCACACTGTCCCTGCCGACAGGGCCCGATAAATGGGGTAGTGTATTAGGCCTATTTCCGCAACATTTCCGCTTAAGTTACTAGCTAAGAAAATACAGATTTAGCTTCTAATATATCATCGCGATGATCACGATGTCGGAAAACGCGCGATTTTTATTATTCAAACGAGTAACTAGCATATTTGGTTACTTGTATAAAAAGAATACAGCCGTAAAGTCCAAAATGAAAGTGTATTCTATAGTGCTTATAAAGACCTTTATTTGTATCAGATCACAGAAGGATAGCCTGAAGCAAGCGGAGGCGGCGGAGGAGGCGCGACTGGTGCGCTCGCAGCGGGAGTACCTAGAACTAGAGCTGAGGCGGTTCCGGCGCCGTCGTATGCTCGCCGTGCACCATAAAGAACAGGAATTACTTAGAGAGGTAGGGAGCTAAACCAAGCGGTGTGAAGTTTAATTAGTTTTTTGTCGATAGGGTTGTCAAATAACAATAGCTTACCTGCAGTGTTAGCATGGAACATAGACAAATAGTCTTTCCACCGTTTTATCTACCTTTCAGAAGTAATAAAGTAAGTACTGACATAACATTTTGACCGGCCTCGTAGCTCAGTAGGTAGTTAGTATGTCTGCCTGCTAAGCCGTAAGTCGTGGGTTCGATCCCCACCCAGGGCAAATATATGCGTGATGAGCATGTATGTTTTTTTAGCGGTCTGCAGAAAGCAGCTAAACGCTCAAAAGGCCGCAGTCCGATTAGTTGGTCCGATCAGATTCGCACGACGCTCGATACGTTAGTCTACGATGCATTGCAAGCTGCCAGTGACAGAGAAAAATGGCTTAACATCATTAATGACAGGATACTGGGAAGTGGAGGTCACGGCCCTCAGGCATGAGGAACGCGACTAACGGACGAAGGAGCTGGTTTACCAAGCCACGTTTGTGAGCCGAGTTGATGTAAAGTTTTGTCTGTTTGCAGGAGCTGAACAAACGACAACAGCAACTGGAACAGGCGCACGCCATGCTGCTGAGGCATCACGAGAAGACGCAGGAGCTCGAGTACCGGCAGCAGAAGGGCGTCCACGCGCTTAGGTAGACTCTTTTTTCCCCCTAGAGCCTACAGTGGTACTTTTTTTTAGTTAGCCGTACTTAAATGTTAAATTAAGGTTAAAAGCATTTGTCAGTTAAAATATTGCTTTCTTTTTCTTAAGTTATATGAAAGAAAAGGACAGAGATAAAATTTATCTGGTAGATACTTTTAACTGAGGATTGAAATATTAGCCCTTAATTATTCAATTACAGTGTTACTTATAAACGCATATTGAAATCTTGTTCATGGAATAACTTAGTTAACTTCTCAACTTTTGTCAGACGGAAACTGTCACGTGCGAAAACGGAACAAAACACTGTTTAACCAAAATGTGCTTATTGAAGGTTAAGACAGTTAGCATATTTATCAATATTATGCAGGGAAGAACAGCTGTCGAACCAGCACGCGACGGAGTTGGCGAACCAGCGCGAGTACATGAAGCGCGCCGAGCACGAGCTCAGCAAAAAACACGCGTTACAGCTCAAACAACAGCCCAAGAGTCTCAAGGTAGACCAGTCTCTTATGCCCGCTGTACGCATTGGGCCAACTAGCTGGGCCAACGTGTACGTCGGGACTGCCTCACTGTTGGTAGTCGGGATCAAACCCGACATCTTGGCCCAACGTTGGCCTAATATGTACAGTAGGTTTTACATAAAATTGCAGCTGAATTATACCAATATATGGAACTGTCGTATGAGAGCTTTGCTTAGGATAGAATATGCATGCTATTTTATATATATAATTTTGTGCCATTGAGCTATTATACTACAATACTTGAATCACAATCTTAATTCCCTGGAACACAAAATGTTTGTGTCGTAATGTTACGCATGCTACTCATTGTGCTAGTTTGCCATACTATGTTAAAATGCTTGATGACAAACTACCAGCAATATTGAACACAATTGAAAGGATGTAACATCTGAATTAGAGTAAATGTGTCATTGATACAATTAACATATAAGTATGTGTAACAACACTCGGACATTCACTTTGTTGTTTTCCTTACATATTGTAGCTCGATAACCAATTTGGAAACCAATCATAAACAATCTCTCTTCATGTTACTGGCTTTTTGTTTTCTGAGAAGGTAACGGAAAAGATTTGGAAACCACATTGAAATTTAATTCTGACTAGGACTATTTGTCAAGTGTTATAATTAGATGATTTTTTTTACGAAAACCTACTTTTTTGAACTTTGAAACAAATACAGCAAGCTTAGACAAGTGGCAAATGTTTCTATTTCTACAAACACCTTACTCTTCGAAATGCTAAGAAACTGTGACGTGCCGTCACGTGACATTTCGTTAGCGTATGTCAATCCCATACCTTTACTTTGTACTTTTCTATTTCTTTCGGGCTTTCACGCAATTAGAATGCCACTTGTCCGACCCCGCAGGAGTAATAAATAACTTTCATTGTGTTTTGTGATTTCAGCAAAAAGAAATGCAGATACGTAAGCAGTTCCGTGAAACGTGCAAAATACAGACGCGTCAATACAAAGAGCTCAAGGCGTTAATATTGCAGACAACACCTAAAGTAAGTCATGTTACTTACATACGTTATTGTTAACCATATTCATTAATAATTACGAGTATATTTAAAAAAAAACTGAAATAACCAACATCAAAATGCACAATTTCGTTATAAAAACCAAACTACTGAACCGATTTTGATGAAATTTCTGTGCGACCACCTCTGAAGTATGACCTACCAAACACAAAAATAAATTCACAGTTGGCTAAGTAACCGTGTATCAAACTTAAAGTGAATCTATAACCTTTTCCTTTTTGAAATCTGTCAAAAATATGTTTTTTATTAAGCTTCCATACTAAGGGGACGGTAGCCTATTCGTGAGACTGTGGTGTCTGTTTGTCTATATGTTCTACATTTTTTTTTGTGTTCATGATCTGCAATCAGTCTCTAGACTATAAGCAGATGATTTGGAGTATTTATGACATCTAAGCGATGAGGCCAGTGCCTCATCTGCCTTATCAACACACATCTTTCCTTTTAAATGGCTATATCTTTTAAATATAAACACCTTGTTCAGGCGCCAGCTGATTCGTTTTTGCTATTTTGAACTATAATTATTTCATATATATGCTAAATGTTGCTATAATGGATATCTTAGCGAAAGTTGTTTAAATTCTTATGTCATGTCTAATATTATAAAAGAAGAAATTATAATATCTTTTTACTGTCTGTGTTTACCTTTTGATATATAAACAGCTTAACTTATGATGAAATTTTGTATAGTTATAGTGAAAACCCTAGATAGAATACATTTCGCATACCACGCGGTTGAAACCGCATGGTACAGCGAGTTTTTTTTTAAATCAAATAAATTATAAACAAAAATAAATGTTGTGAGTTTTTGTAGGAACATCAGAAAGAGGTGATAAAGTCGTTGAAGGACGAGAAACGTCGCAAGCTCGTACTTCTCGGTGAGCAGTATGATCAGAGCATCACGGAGATGCTTCAGAAGCAGACAGTCAGACTCGATGAGAGCCAAATGGTGAGCTTTGATCTTCATCTTCTTGATTACTTCTCTTATCTTACCAATCAGGCGAGTGTTGAAAATTGCTTGAGTTTTCGAAGATTCCTCCATTTGCCTTATATGCTGCTATGTACAAAAAAAATGTAATGTGGAAAAGTATAGATTTTTTTGATTTTATATTTTCATTTGAAATTTGTGTTATTACAGTTGATGCTTGTTTTCAAATGTTTGATTAATTTTCCCCATTGAAGTACAATAAGAAGTCTAAACATACTTTCACATTTAGGACAGCTGCAACCTCATTTCATTATTTTGTTCGAGAACAAAGGTGCTGCTGTCCTTATTTATTTAGTTCAATCGACACGTTAGCTATCCAAACACTATAACACCCCTTGTTCTTCAAGGTTTAAATATAGCTATAATCCCAAACTGTATCCCCCATTTTGTTATCATCAGTTTTCTGCATTGCATCCCATTACGGAAGCGAATTTAAAAACGTATTCACTTCAAAAATATCCATGTAAAACGATTCCATAGCAATGATAATGTGTCTTTTCTACTAATATAGATTAGACATAGACTTTTATTGTGACAAAAAACATACAACATATAAAAACCATAAATAGTACAACAACACATTGATTTAAAAATAAAAGAGGTGTTTTTTGTCACAACCTGGCTCCAGCTCAGCTAGATTCTAATTGTAAACAACCTGCGCTGGTCTTCCGCTGGGAGCGGTAGGTGACGTCACATGCTAACACTTATACTTGAATTAATTAATCACTTTGTCTCCAGATGGAATGCCAGCAGCTGAAGATGCAACTCGACCACGAGCTGGATATGCTGACGGCGTACCAGAGTAAGAGCAAAATGCAGGCGGAGGCGCAGCGGAACCGCGAGCGGAGAGAGCTTGAGGAGAGAGTCGCCGTCAGACGCGCTTTGCTCGAGCAGAAGGTAATCACGTGAAGACTGGCCTTGTGGCTCAGTTGGTAGTATGTCCTGCTAAGTTGTAGGTCATGGGTTCGATCCCCATCCTATAAACGCCGAATAAGCGCATTTTAGTTAAACTGTTTTGTTCCGTTTTCGTCTGACAGAAAGTGACATGTCTTTTTCAGTGAATAAGATTTTAACATGCGTTTGTAAGTAAGATGGCATACGTGTAAATAATAAAATAAATCATAACAAAATATTCGTGCATATTGTAGCTGTTTACTATGTTTTCGACCACTATCAAGAATTTTTTTCTTAGTGCTGTATGTACTTCATAAGGTATTCCAAATATCACCATCAGACTACTATTCGTATCCAATAGTCGCAACCACTTGATTGGGCAAGAAGAAGGGTTATGTTTCTTGAGTGTATGTATGTGGATATGTATGTTTCTATATGATCACCTACAGCTTAAACCGCTCGACCGATTGTGAAGTGCGAGGTGTCGTTATATTCGTCTTCACTTCCTGAGTGTAGGTTACATTTTTTGTAATAGTAATTATAAAACTCATAAAAATAAAATACAAACGCTTTTTCGTAACCTCCAACAAAAGTTTCGTAATAAATTAGTGATTTTACAAAGATTATTCTAAAGAATGCGCATATATAACCTTTTAAAGCGACTTTGCTCGTACTTTCTCACAAAAACCGTACACTTAATAGCATATACATATGTATAATGAAATCGTAGACTGCAAAAATCGTTCATCTGCAGTCACCCGACTCTTTTTTCTTATTCTTTTAATATGGATACTTATTGTTTTCATTGGCCCACTACCAATATTTTAAGGGTGGTATTTAGACGAGCGAATAACGTGTTTCTTAATTTTGATTTTTCGACTCAAAACAGACGTGAGTTACCCGTAGTTTTTATTAAAAATGTGTGACAACCACGTTAGTTCCCATAGTAATATTGTGTTGTGTATAGATGGAGTGCGAGTGCGCGCAGTTCGTGGCGGAGCGTGCGGAGCGCACGCGCATGCTGCACGAGAGGCACGAGCGCGACCTGCACCACTTCGACAACGAGAGCGCACGACTCGGCTTCAGGTAACTACTACACTTGAAAGTATTGAAACTGGCAAAAAAGCGCAGCTCTCTGAAGGCTCGCGATGTTTTTCACCCGACTGCGTAAGAAGAGGGTTGTTTTTTTTTTGAGTGTATGTATGTATGTTTTATATGAGCGCCTGTAGCGTTTAGCTACAATAGCAGATAAGTAAACAGACTCTACCTAACATAATGATATTTTTACCCGACTGCGTAAGAAGGAGATTATAATTTTCGAGTGTATAAATGTTTCTTTAGGATCGCCTACAGCCTAAACGGTTTGACCGATTTTGATTTGCGAGGTGTCGTCGGATTCACCGTCACACCCTGTGTTTGTAATACATCTCTCGGAAATGTGGTTTTTTTTTCGTAACCTCCAACAAACTTTACGTAAAGTGATTTTACTAGAATTATTCTAAAGAATGGGCATTTATACTCTTACATCAATTTTACACATACTTTCTTGCAAGAAAACGTACACTAAAACAGCGCAGTGTATTAAGCGTAGCAAAATCGTAAGTTAGACTGAAAAACCTCTTCTGCAGTTGGTTATATTGTTTTTTTTTTTTATTTTAAATATAGATACTGATTTAGTAAAGTATACCACAATAAAATTATACACAATGTAGGATAGTGGGAAGGCTAGCTCTAATAAAAAATCTTTAAATTCAACATGTCTCATTTACTACTTTACGATATCTCTATCCATGATAAATGTGTCAAAGCTCAGAACATCCGAGATTGAACCTGGTTTACGTTGTTGCAGTGCGCTGGCGATCGCAGAAGGCAGCCGGGAGGGTTACGGCGACGAGGAGCAATCGCTATCCGGATCGATGCTCTCGCTTGCACACAGTAACTCATCTGCAAGCTTCGCGGCTGGCTCGCTCTAACTGCACCCCCCGCCCCGCCCTGCGTACCGTCGCGCGCTCACCGCGCCGCGTGACACGGACTTGCAACCATGAGAATAATGAATAACAAGATATTATAGTAAGGAACTATTTTTGTTTCGGACAAACGCGTATCATATTGTACAAAGTGTACGCAAAATAATTAACTGAACGGTAAATTTTAAAGGCTTATTCCAATAGAGCAGCGCTATCCCGTCACGCATTTTCACTCCTTAAAGATATGTAAAAATTTTCAGAATGTACTTTCTACAAGTCTGTATGTGAAGGACCTCGACAATATATGTAATTACAAATATTTCGCAATTTCATTTCGATTCATATACATTTTTTATACTTTAAAAACAATCCTTATGACGAAAAAAAAAGATTTTGTTTTTCTGTGTGAAACGTTTGAAACAAAATGTTGAACATTTTGTAATATTATTGTCGACGTGCCTTACTTACAGTTTTGTTGTACATTCAGGTAGTTTATATCTTTAAATACATATGCATGAATGTGTGATCGAGATAGCGACTCTATTGAATTAGCCCCTTTAAGATGAAACATTAAAGTTTAATCTACAATATACAAACCTCTCGTAATGTGGTCTATCACTATGAGGAAGGTCTCAGACAACATAGTTGGCGGTCAAACTCAAACCTATTTGTACATAAAAAAAAAAAGTAAAAATTATCTATATCTATGATCGCGTTACTGCTTAGCTTGTGTAAGGGGTTAAAGTCTAATTTTCAATTATAGTGTTTGTGCGTTATATCGAATTGTTATAATAATGTGGATTAATTAATATGATCACTATTGGCCGTGTAACGCGAATGAGTTAATATTGAAGATTAAACTTTAAAGCTTTAAACAGAAGATTTAATTTTGATTGTTGACATTCACATGATGCCAAATGCGAATAAAATATGTTACGCGTTTGGTTTAAATTGAATAACACCTAAGAATGTAGGAAATATTTTAAAAACCATATTGTCTCGGTTTGACCGATACATTAAATTTTTTTTATGCAACAAAAATCTTCACAATTTAGAAATGATATATTATTATGTTTAGTAACTTATATCCACCTTTGATATTCTAGATTATTTGTTATTCTTATGAAACTAAAGCCAAGTTTCGCTATATACCAAGGGATTCAGTTTATTTTAGTCATTGACCTTGAATTATTGTTAAGACTAGACTGGCTTTTCCCGTACGAATATCAGCATATTGACAAGTTAATTTGAAAGTGTGGTCTCGGGTATTTGACGCACACTTAAAATGGATGCCGTCACAGATCGCGAATTGGCGAACGCAGCACAGATGTCATTATTTTTAGTTCAATGGACATTCGCATCTGTTTACATCGCCAAAATGGCCAATCAAATTGGCATGAACATAATGACAGCCACTAGTCCATGAATAAAGGTCAGTGTTAATATAAGTGAAGTTTAGAATCATTGGTATGTATGGTGAAACATATTGCAATTTCATGTTTCACTGTGGCTATCCATTCAATGCTGCTGCCAAAATATCGTCAATGTTATTAATAACGGCCTGTACTCGCATTTCAGAAGCTTGTATAAGTATACGCGCCTAAATCTAGTGTTAGAACGAGTCCAGTTCCCTGCCTTTAGTTGTAAAGTCGTAAGTTAGGTGTAAACGGCTGTTGAATCAGGTTTAAAATTCAAATAACTTAGACTAAGTATCAATAATTACAAGACGATGATTGATGATTTTTAAACAAGTAGAGAATCGACTGGGGGACGCAATAACGTAAGCATTTTATTAACATTTCGCTGTGTATCAGCTGTTATAATTTGTACCTCTGAAAAGTTAGAAAATGTTTTTTTTTATGTAAAAGAGGACTGCTTGGGAGGAATGATTTTTGATGAACCAGTCATTGCAGATGTCAGAGATCCAAGTTTATAGTAGTCTAATGATAGATCCTATTCATAAACGTTCCATAGGTATATTTTGGGCTGTATTTTGTCTCATTTTCGTATTTGACTATTTGTCAGCGGAAATTCGACAAAGAGCTCTGGGTTTGTGGGTTATTTGTGAAATAAAAAAGTAAGAAAAAAAAATCAAACCCATTTCGGCTACCTCATTAGATTCGGCGCATCGTTGAATGTAACATGACAAATTATATTAGGGACGTGTAAATGTGAAATTATGAAATAGTATTATTTCGGCGTAATTTTCTTGTCAGTTTTGGCAGCGGCATTCTTGAACCCATCCCCCCATCTCATTCCTGAGACTGTTCGCCCTCCCACGAGAAGGAAAACAACGTATTTGAATTTTGGCTCAATGCCTCAATTGTTTTTTTTTTAATTTTTGCAATAGTTTTTGAAGAAAAAATATTGTAGCAGAATGCGCATACACAGCGTTGTCGCGTCGGAAAAAAGACTGATTTAACATAATAATATTACATTGTGCTTTATTTGCTTAAAACGGAACCAACATATTCTCTGAAATTAAATTTATTTCTTTTAGTAGCAATTTATGACAATAATTTTGTCATTTTTAGCAATTATTAGTGAATTGGTAGAGATTTCTGAAATAATGAAGTACATATTTTTGAAAGCAATTAATATATTTGTGTATATTCACAAAACAAGTAGTACTACTAATACTGTTATAGATGTTTTGAAAGATAAATTGAACAGAATTTTGCATATTATGTTCGAAAATATATTTGTTATTTTAAATTTTTTTAAATTATGCAGTGCAGAAACTTCATACAAACATTTTTTTATTATGTATTAATACTATTTTTTTTTGCGTTATATGTATAAACGATCGTTTTTTGTGAGTACACTCATTCTTTTTTTCGACACGAAGCCGCATAGTGTAATTATAGATTTTCGGCTACCGAAAAACATTACGCAACTTTGATAAATGTCTAAAATTCTGTCTTATTTCCGCATGTGTTATTACAGAAGAAGACAAAAGAGAAAGTTGACAAAATATGTTAAGCATTGCTTATAGTTAACTAACGTTTTTCGGTAAGGCTCGATATGTCAAGTATTGTTCAAATTTGAATGTTTTTCGGTAAGGCCCTTTAAGATTATCAAAATACGATTAATTATTGAGTGAAACTGGGCAAAATAAATGGGACTACCATAATACGGCCTGGACGTTATTGGCTTATCATGGCAATATTAAAATATTAGTGTAAAAAGTAAATTTTTAATTTATTGATACGAGTGTTTATGTTGCGTCTTCCAAAACGAAAAGAAGTATAGTACAGTATTTGTAGTTTGTGATTCGGGAGGGCATTTCCTATATTAATACACTATTAAGTTTATTGCACTCCATATTACTTATTAATTTTTAGTAACGGACGAGTAGACGAGATCACTTGGAAGTTTTTGTTTTCTTTTTTTTTACTTTGTTCCGCCTGCACAAATTAGCAGTTCTAGGTCTTTATTGTCCATGATAATTGTCTATGTAAATATTAATATTGAAAATTAGACTGTGAGTTTATAACTTTAAAGTCTAATATTTAATGTCAATCTAGTTACGCAATCAATGGTCATAAAAAACGAAACCAGTTACGAAGAGAGTTTATCGCGCATTTGTTGTCGGTACTGTACGATTTTTGTCATACAGCAGGTGATAACAGATTTTTACCTCTATAATTTAATATGTAAGTTACCTACGTTTTCAATTATTGAAACCATGAAAAGGCATATTTTGACGTGAATTAGCTCCCAATTCTTAAGAGTCATATTAGAGTACTGTGACGTATCGCAAGTAAAACACACGTGTCCATGACACAGCAACACTCCGATCTTCTTTACGTATTAAACGTAAAACGTTATCGAAATCGGATATCTAGAGGTACAAATCTGTGTATTCCTGTTGTCCGTTCAAATGTGCGGTTACTTTCATCTTAACACAATATAGGAGTTAACCCTGCGAGATTTTAACCCTTAAGATAGGTGATGTAGATTAATTTTATTCACTTGCATTTATAATGTTAGGTAGTTTTCTACCTACACTCCAAAACGCTTGGTGTATTTTAGCAGACTGTTCGAACTGCACAACTGTACATAATTTTATTCTAGTTATAGTCCAATCCACCTCTTGTTCCGAGGTATCTCGTCTACTTAATGCCAAATACTTCAAAACGTTTCTGCCATTTTCTATTGAACCGTACCATGTTTTTCCTGTTTTAGGAAAAACGTCATCATCAAAAAAAATATGCCAAAACAAGGTTTAAAGGGCATGATTAACTTTGTAAGGGTAAATGGCGTAAAAGTCTTCTCCCCATTGTAGTTAAACACTTGAGTTTATGATGAGGGTAATTATTTGTTAAAAAATATCTTCATTAGTTTCATTTATGTGAAATAAACCGTTCCTTGTATAAGAGTATTTAGCAAAGAATTTATCCAGTGTCAATGTTTATCTTGGTTTCTATATAGATTAAGCCAAATTTTATTTTATATTAATTCTCCTCAATAGTTATTACGAAAGTGCCATTAGTGGCTGCGAAAATTACAAACTTATTTTTTAAGACGGACTACGCCAACATTATCCAATGCCATTTGTAAAAAGCAGTGTAAAAAATTACCTCTACATAAAAAAAAAATGGAAGTTATTATAACATATATATATTGAAACTGTTTGTTTAGGAGTGAGTTCATAAGATGTCAGACACGTTTTGAAGGGTTACTAAGAACGCATGTTGAAATGAATGGTCATATCTGTCGAATGCGAGCCGTGAGAATGTAACGCTTTCTATTAGATATTACTCAGTGGAAGTCGGCGCTCCGTCACGTCCGGTCAATACATTGGCACTAACACGGTTATTGTAACTCTAGTTCCAATGGTGTATAAGGCCTCTTGCAGGTGGCGCAAGTAATTTATGGAACTGTTCTCGGCTCACTGCTAGCTCTTTTGCACGTGACAACATTTCTGAAGATGTACATACACACCGTCTTACTTATAAACGCATGTTAAAATCTTAGTCACTGAATAAAAACTTGTCACTTTCTGTCAGACGGGAACTGTCACGCGCGAAAACGGAACAAAACACTGTTTAACTAAAATACGCTTATTCATCGTTTATAAGTAAGACGGATAATCAATGAGAGGGGATATTATGAAATATGGAAGACGATTTACGATATGGTGTTTGCCATATTTGAAACAGTTTTGTTTAAATGACATTTATTTTGGCGCCCAAGTTCTGAAAAATAAATCCGGCAAAGTACGAGTTTCACTCGAAGACCGAGGTTGCCGTACTCCTATGCATGACACACAACAAAAAGATTTACTTCAAGTAAACCTTACAATCTTGTCAATTTTGAAACTTTAGGGATCGTCCATTAATCTCGTGAGGCTCGAAGGGGGGGGGGGGGATTTAATGAGATATCACGTGTATATATTTTTCTTTGAGTGCACGATTTCTAACCCTAACAGCTGCACGTGGCTAGTCAAAAACAACCTGTAACCTTGCATTTAAAGATAATATTCTGAAAATTTAAATATACTTTGTACCAAAAAATACACGTTTGGTTAGGTTTGATTAAAAATAAAATTTAATCACTTTTATAAAAAATACATTTTAATAAAAATATTTGATTTTTAATATATTTTTTTAATTCACAATACATTTAATTAATATCAATTATATAATCTACACTAAAACAAACTAAACTTTTTTAATTACATAATATTCCCACTCAATAATTTTATATCTTTTAAAACGCTGTTATAAGAACAAGGATAGCTGAACCTCGCGAGCAAATGCTTTCACTGTGTGTGCGAGAGCAGGATGCATGGTTATGGTTATACGTCTATCCCTCTCAATCTGAATTAGATGCGTCGCGTGCGAGAGGCATTAGGGATAAATACTCGCGATTCACAACACGGATAAAACAAAATATGCCAAATACTTGTCGGGCTCCTAGACGTAAGTTAACTTTTATAATCATAACAAGGCTTAGAACCGTCTTACTATTAGACCGTCCATCTTTAAAATACGGCAAATTAAAAAAAAAAAAATTACTCGAAACGGACACGACGGAGCGACGACTGGTGAACGAAAACTTAGTATTCCTGATTCTACTCTTTGTGTATAATAAATACGTAGTATGTAATGTTTCCATAGTGGTTCTAGCTAATTTTTCATCTTGATATTCTGTCGTAAGAGATCGGCAAGATTTCGATTCGGGCCGGTCGTCGGCGTGCGGCCGGCAGAATGATATTTTAAGGTAAACTTTGTAGTGTAACCCGGGAATGTTAGTCTGCGCCATGTAAACTGAGACGAAACAGACGAACACGGACGGACTGGTGGACCAATAAGAGCTTTGATTTTTCAAAAATACGAGCTGTAATTGGTCACTTTGTTCATTCGTTCTGTGTCAGGTTGTATGGTCTAGGCTATATCCCTCAAAGTGTACGCTTAAAATTTTTGGCAAAAGGCATTGGTTATAGATGTAGTTCGCCAAGAACGCGCCGAGATCTGCGCCCGCCTCCGAACATGTGACTGTTCACACGAACACTGTTATACAAATCTTTAGATAGTCAAAATTCTAATATTCATATCATTAGGTTTTACTTTAGGAACGATTTTTGCATGTGATTGTATTGTTAGTTGAATTTTTAGAACGCGGACTGATCGAAGTTTATTGGCCTATCGGGTATTGAGTTGAGAATAAAAAAATGATTTTTCGGTAAAAAAAAGCTTATTTTAGAATATGTTAGATTTTTATTGTAACATGCTTTACTAATAATAACAGGTGCTGTACCATTGACGCGTACTGTCCGACCGACTGCCAGTTATTTTGTGTAAATATATAAAAAGATATATATTATGTATGTATGTATTAGCGAGCACATATTGCCTTAATACCAGGAGGGGTGCGCGGAGCTCGGCGTTTTGTATATAATGAACAATAATATTATAATATAATGAAACTATATTACATAGTTTGTTACTTTTGTAAGGTGCGAGTGCGTTGTTCATGTAAAGTACTAAGGTAGGCCTCGCGCGGGGACCTATGTGCTATTTTTCTTTAATTTAGTGCCCAAATACACTTTGTATTTTCAACTAAGCTTACCAGTCATCAATATATAGGTAAATACAATTTATTATTATTTAATTTAACTATTATATTAGTCATAAATATCCAAATTTAGTTAATACTATTTTTAAAAAAAGTATTTTTATTTTATTGATATCTATTTGTTTTTTTTTTCTATATCACATTGCTAGTTAGCAAAAGCATCACACAATGTGATTTTATTAGTCTGTCTTAAATAATGATTACAACAGACGCAACCTAATATGCATTAGGTGCGGTATTATAAAATAAATTTAACGAAATGTAGTTTGTAACACAGTGTCACTTGTTGGTCTCCTCTAATAATATTTGCTTGGATTCTATAGTTAATGCTGGAGAGCAGCGAGTGACTGCGTGTACTACGATGTAAAGTAGCCTCCACACTCCTCAAAATCGACCAAGTAAATGACAATAATTTCTAGACACAAGCCTAACGAGTCATTCTATCTCTATGTAAAACGTCAATAGCAAGCACAGCAGCTAACATCCATCATACTGTTTTGTACAAAATTAATATAAATAATACGTAATATTATATTCAGAAAAGTTCAGTGTTCTCGAGCTTAGTTTTGTCGCCATTGGGAATAGTTCATGCTCTTTCAATTGCAAAAAAAAAGTAGCATGTACCTAATAGGGTAAAGATTATTTAGGTATCGATTTTATGCAAAACTTAGATCTATGAAAAAAAAAACAGTATTATTACGATTGCTGTTTTTGTTATATTTATCATTATTCGAAGATTTTATGGGAAAAGCATCATAATATAGTCTTTATTTAATTACCTTCTCTTAATATTTTATTTCCATTTCAAATGCGAATTACGGGACAAAAGGACTAGCTTCATTGATTCTGAATTTCAATCTTCAACAACAAAAAAAGTTTATTGAAATAAACAATGGCATAAATATCGAAAAAATTATTTTTCTTAAAGCTTTCAATTTTTAACTAAATATATACCTAGCATAATTTTAATAAATTGTCATTGTTACAAAAAATACGCTTATTAGACATTTGTGAAGAACCTCAAGGCCTACTGTTCTGCTGTGAAGTGATGCTTGTCTTTAGAAACATTTTATTTTCATAAACCATTGTTAGCTGCTGGTCCAGTGACATCTCAGTAAAATCTGCAAACGAAGCACTATGGAATTGAAATGTAAGATGTTAACTCGCTTGCGTGCTAGATGGTCGGTACTTATCGTTAGGCACATGTTATGCCGCTGTGTAGTCCTGAATACCGTGCAGTGGTTTAATAAACTCGATATTTTCAATATAATTAATACACATTGACTTACTGCACGGTGAGGTACTTGTATAGTGCGTAGGCGTGATTAAATTCCTTGATTCCCACCACTTTGATCTTATCCCGACGTATCTAACCGTAATTTTTGATGGGAAATGTATGACTTTTTTAAGTTCTTGATTCTTAAACATGTTTGTCTTGTAAAGAGCATTATTCCTTTTATGTCTAAAATTGTAAATGAATTGGTTTATAATTACCAGTTATAGCACGCAATTTTGAAAATAAGAGTTTTATAATTGGTAGCTACTAGCCAGTCAGTCTTTGTTTAGATTATTAGACATGTAGAGAAAACATTTTACACAATTACGTACGTATGTTGATGGTACAAAAATTAATCTACCTTTTTGTGATTAAAAGATGGTTAAATTTTTTGTGCTTAAAAAAATTTTAAGTTACATGTTTCTCAAAAATTGCGGTTGGATACAATAATGGGACAGATTTTTAGCTGTCTAGAGTTAGTTATAAAAAAAAATAATCACCTTTTCAGCAGTCACGATGGACAAATAATGATAAAGTTATAGAAGTACCAAACTTAGTTATCACATTATTATGTACATTTAATAAATAATTTTTATATTTTACCATTGTATAGTCGTTTATCACCGGTAGTTAGAGCATTGCGTGACGAGGTGCGTGCGGTCGCGAGTAACTGTTTTTTAAGTTTACGATTGTTTGCGGCCAGCCCACGACACCGTTGTTTTATTTTTTTGTTATATTATATTTAAATAACACTGACTTGTAGTTTAAAATTATTATCATTAATATTGTAATATAATCTTATTAATGAAAAAATCAAACTGAAAATAAATAAATAGAAAGAATGTTTATCTTTTAATTGGTTTCCTATATTTAGTTTTAGCTTTTGGTCAGTTATTGCTTAACATCAGGTGAGCAGTTTTGCTGTTTGCTACTCTTTAAGTAAGTATATATTAAAAAAGAAACTGACTATTCAAAATGCCAAAAGTAGCCTATAAAAGTCAACCAACTGTTAATCTTAATTTCCAATGTTGAGTCAACAGCTTATGGAAATGCAACAGAAGATTCCATAAACGTAAGGCAGACAAATAGTCTGTTTAGAATCTTAAAGTTAAGACTTTAGATAAAGAACATCTCGGCAAAAAAATTGAACTAACGTTTCAAAATTATGAAATAGGACAGCACCGACTTTGTTCTTGAACAAAATTACAGAATATTCTATTCTGTGAAATAAAAAGAACAGCAGCGTCCTCAATGTCGAACTGGTTGGATTAGTATCAGTAGTATGGTTAGTCCGGTTGACCGAACTAATGAGAATAGTTCTCTATCTGAAAAAATATTTATGTCTATGAACTAATTATGATTATTGCCCCTCTATGCTGTTGCCTTTGACCATAGATAATGTGCCACAAGGGTTGACCTCGACAAAAATGAGGTGTCTAATTTTTACATTTATATAAGTATATACAAAGTTTACCTACATAGTTATTTAATTGAACTTGTCTCGTATATTGTGCGGAAGCATCCCTAAAGAGGTATCTATATTTACAGGTAACTAGAAATCTTATAGACCCTCGACATAAAAAACGGCTTAACTGATTTTGACGAAATATAGCTAAGAACACTATCGAATCCTCTCTAACAATAAAAAAAAAACTAGATAACTACTGATACTACACCATCAAAATCGGTCCATCCGTTGAATGAAGGCTACGATGTCACAGACAAACAGATACACACGTTAACCTTAACACCCTCTTAATCGGGGTTTAAAAAGTAACGTAAAGGTTGGTTGGAATTATTCAATAAAACTCATTTAACTGATTTAAAAAATCTATTGAATTTTCAATAAACATAAAAATACGTAACGAAAAAGTAAGATAACAATACAAGGTAATAAAAGTAAAGGCTTACAGTTATCACTAAATATATTGATCTTAAGATATTTTTTTACATAAATGCTGTATAGCAACATGATTATTACGCTTACTATTCTACAAAAATATTTTTTTTTCTAATGTTTTAGTGGCATTAATGCACAAATACTTCCGCCAATAAGTTTATAAATTATAAACTAACAGTTCTTTAAATGTAAAACAAAACTATTTGTATTATTTTTGACTACAATAATATTTCATTGAGGTGGATAGATTTATTCATGGTTATGGCCTTATTTGCATACAACACAAAAAATAAAAAAAACGTTAAATAAGCCTTGTGCATTGTAATAGCTTTTAGTACAATTATTTCATAAAATAAAATAAAAAATTACACAAGTTTCGCTAGTCTACAAATGCATTTTATTTTGATATAATTTATTATATGCATACAATTTGTGAAAATCGACAAAATTCAATTCTGGCACCTTAATTATTAAAAAGATTAGTTTTCATTGACAGGCATTGTTGCACCCTTTTCTTTCGACATTTTTCCTACACAGTCTCATTTACAGCCAGTCCAAGCCAGACTAAAAATTACTTTAGTATTTTGTGATAGGATCTAATTTACCCAATATAGATACTGACTGATGTTTAAAATGGTGGGAAAAGTGAGGTGTTGCTCCCTTTCTCCCAAATCGAACGAGCGCATTTAAAATTCAATATGGCGCATTTAAATATGACGTCATTTCTATCTACATTTTGATATCAAAATGTTTAGGATAGTTATTTTATTTATATGAAATTTAATTTTGCTTTTGTCGATCGTCATTATTGATCATTTAGAAGATAAAAAAGTCAATATACCTATTTAAGTTCATCTACATAATAATTGATCCAACGAGGCATAAACAATAATTCTCTGGTTCAACATTTTTTGTTGACTAAGCTAATATTTGGAGAAATTATCACTCGCTAATTCTTTTGAAAAAAAAAACCCAAATTGTGAATACCACTTTCAAGCCCCGGATACCATGACCATAATCAACAATGCAAATATATAGTTTGTATGAGACAACGCCTACTAGACCGTTCTGGCACCAACCAAGACCGTAGCGTGTCGTATACAGAATTGATACGGATACGTTGTTGACACGTTTTAGTGGGCGCGGTAGTGCCGTGCCGTTTCTCATACGTTTATAGCACGGTCATAGTTTGGTACGTAACACTGGGCGTTCACCTAAAGGTGAGCACTTTCTGATTATATACAAATACATTTTTTTTTAAAATATGTCCAATCATACGCATTCAAGTAGAAGGTATTTAGGCAAGTCTATTAAGTCTGACGGTACCATAAGGCCTTACCGAAAAACGTTACTTAACTTTACCCAACGTCTTAAATTCTCTGTCTTCTTTTCGGAAGTTCATTATTTGTCAGCGAGAAGTTGACAAAATATGTTAGGCATTGCTTAAAGTTAAGTAACGTTTTTCATTGGATCAGTTCTGATTCTTTGATTTTGTACGTGCCAATTGGCTTTTAAAATGGTAATGATATTTATAACTATGTTTGGCGCGTAATATTAAAGTTTAGCCTTTAGGGGAAAGCTAGACGTTCAATAAATACATATATTTGTAGCTATTTCGTTCCGTGATATACCTACGCTGAGCAGGGGAGCGGGGGTTAGTCGTTATTCAAACGACTGGACTTATCACAATAAATGCTGAGGTATTTTTTAAATGCACGCAAATCACTGCGTTTTTTGTCGCACTGTCTTGTATAGAAACTCGGTCCAACACGCTTGGCGTGTGTAACCGTATCTGCGTGGGAGTAAAAAAAAACATGTTTGTTTGTAGCAGTTATTGTAACTTCCAACCAAAACATTTTTTTTTGTAATAAAAAAAAAATGAACATTCGTTTTTTTTTTTGGAGAACTGTAATATTGTTCATGACTACATGGTCAGCTCTCGTGATCGTCCATTTGAGCACTCCTGGACTAGAAGTATTGCAGAATAAACTCACAGAACAATATTTATTGAGCGTGTAGCCTTCGCTTTACGATTGCTGTCTTGTCCAAATTTATTATGTAAGGACCCTACAGTTTCTTTTAAGCAATTTTATACAAACATACTTATTTTCGATTGTTGAATTGCGTACGTTTGTATATGTGAACTAAGTTGAATGAATTGTTATCGCACTAATTTTAATTCGTTCATCTTAGTTCACGTCTAGTTAGTGTGTTACTGGCCAAACCAGATTTTAGAACAAACTTGTGTAGCCTAGGCTAAACTAGTTCATTCAGAACTAGAAAGACATTACAAAATTGGTTGACAAAAGAAGTTTTAGACAACCCTAGTAAATTTGGATAAGGATGAACAAGTTTGGCTGGTCTATTCCCAGTTGCCACCACTATTTCGTCGCCTCTGTTGAACAGAGAATTGTCTGGCGAGTGGGATTTTATTTCTAAACTTGCTGTGCCCCGCTGTTCCACCGCCGCCACTGTTAGCCGCGAAGAGGTGACAAACTGACAGACAAGAGTTACTTTCGCTTTTATAATATTAGGATAGATTATAGTATCAAATACCGCTATTTATTCGAAAATTTTGAATACGATAAACCTGTCATAGACGAAATTTTGAGTTTTTTCCGGGCTGCCACATGCCACCAGTGGTAGTAAAAGTGGCGAGGTAGTGCACTGTGGGAAAGGCACATAGCACGCAAAACCAGGCACCGCCAAAGCACAGCGTCGAACGACCAGCCACATGTTGAAGGACAGACAACTCCATTTGCAGGTTGCAGGCCGTTTTCAACCAGTCTTTAAGAAAAATGACAGACTAGCCCTATTGACTAGTTGCCTACTACTTGCCTATGTACTAGTTATGGCCGAGCAATGATGGTGTAGTACTGGGAATAAACGGATCTAGGTTAGAGTAGCTTGTTCTAGAACCTGGTAGCCGATATCGAATGTATCGCATCAGTGGTTACTGCGTGGGCGAGAACTCCGTGGGCTCCAGTATGCGGCAGTGCATCTCGCGGATGAGCGGCACAGTGTATGCGACGCACTCGTCCCAGCCTGGGTTGCGCCACGTACTCTCGCGGGTCTCGCGCCGGGCCTGCAGGTTCTTGTAGCCTACAGAACCAAACACGTTCAGTCAGCAACACGAAAAAGCGTCACAGTTTCATGGTGGATATTCCTAAAACCCGAACGAAACGCTTTAGTTCCACTTTTATCGTGCGGACTGCAAGATTGTGGAATACGCTTCCTGAGTGGATCTTTCCCGATAGATAAAATCTGGGTGTCTTTAAATCGCGAGTGAATTCGTTTCTTCTAAGTAAGCGCGCTCCATCGTAGACCGCAACGTCGCTTAACATCAAGAGAGCTGGCGGTTAAGCGCAAACCTATTTCTACATTTAAAAAAAACTTTCCACAATAATATCCATACGGTTTAATTATTCCCTTCCCTACTTCATTTCTTCTATACCCTATACTCTTCTACCCCTGATTTAATTTTGCTTTTTTGCCCCTAAAAAAATTATGACAGATAGGAAAAAGTTCGACCTATCCATGTAGTCAGGAGGGGTCCTAATTGTACTCTACAGTAGAAGAATAAACTGGGTTAAAGGAATAAATCAATTCTGTGCTCCATATTCTAGAAGGTAAATTAAATGGTGAATCAAAATAATTGCAAAATAGCGGCAGTGGAAGAGAAAGGAACCACCTGGGAAATCTCTGCCACAAAATTATTGCAGAATGGTGCCAGTGGAAGAGAAAGGGACCACCTGGGAAATATCTACCATTTTAACCTGATGATAAATGTTGGTGTGGTCGAAAGTTACACTTATCATAGAATCTGGCTTCAAAATTAGATTAAGAGCTTGGCAATCATGCTATGGATTCATACCTACATAGTGCTTTTTCTGTTATTTTTTATAATTTCTTTTGTAATCTACTTCAGTCTAATAAATCGGAGTTGATAGTTAACTCGACTGATAATGGAAACTTATATTATATTGTATTACATCAGAAATCCCACACCCATTTGCATGTAACATTTGGGCAGTTATTTTCTAGTGTTATCAGATAGAAAAAAGTTTGATCCATCCATATACCCAATTGTGCTCTGTACATGATGCAATAAATGACATGATATGATACTTACACCAGATGTGATGTACGTTGTACAAGCGGCCGATCTGCGAGAAGTATCCGGCAAAGGCTTCGTTCTGAGCGCGCCGGTAGGTGAGCCCGCGCGCCCAATTGTTACCCCACTCGATCATTGTGCCCGGCTTCAAACTGGAATATACGTATTACAAACTCTAGACTGTGCTGAACAGATAATAAGAATAATACGTTTGGCGTGAGAAAACGTTTACCGCTCGCTTGTACGTACAAAAGGAGAAAAAATATGCTTACTTTCACACCAGCATCCTGTCAAACCTTTTAGGAGTAAGAAAATTACCTGTAGGAACGAATCTCGTAAATATTGTTGGGCTCCCGAGGCTCCCCATTGGGCCAGAAGCTGAATGCCAGTAAGTACTGCAAATGGCGCGAACGGACCAGCTGTCCACGCTCTTTCTCCAGAGCTCTATAGTCCTGCAAACATAAACATAATTGTTAATCTTTGTCAAATGAACAGAATCATTTATCTTTGTTTGATGAACAGAATTAGTTAATCTATGTTAGATGAACAGAATTGATAATGATTCAGTTCATCTAACAAAGTTAAAAAAATCTGTTCATCTGACAAATATTAATATTTGTATTTGTCAGATGAACATAATTGTTAATCTTTTATGGCATGATGGCATGTGTTACAGGCCAAAACCAAAAATATTAATAAATCAAATATTATAATTATATGAAAGACTATTTCTTTCCACAAATATCTCACTGAATCAATTAGTATTAAATATGACATGAAGATAGTGCAAAGCCTAGCAAAGAACATAGGTATAATCCATAATCATCTGCAGGTGAAATTGCAGGACAAAGCTGATATGATATTTGTTTAGTCAGCTCATGCTATCCAGCCAGCAAACTTTATAAATTACCATTCAAGCTTTGAATGTAATTTTTTATGGTTTGCAGTCAACAAGGAATCCTTATAGGTTTGTCATATACATCCATCTGTCCATGGCTTAGCTATTTAAAGTATACAATACAATACAAATAAGTTTATTTGTCACAATAGAATTTGTACATACATAGTAATACATACTTTGTTTAACTTAAAAGACTGAGCCAATCTTAAAGCAACTGTTGTGACATTTTACTTGTCCAGTTCAGAGTGCCGGAAGCTATATCATTTTTGTGTTCTTTTTGGCTAGGATAGGAAGTGTGGTAGTGATAGATCGATAATTAATTTAAAATAATTTGGTTTGGTAAATTAATAGTTGTTAGTTTTGCATTACATACCTATGTGCTAAACCCTGTTCTATAAGAGTATATTTGTGTATACAAAACAACACTCATTGAAATTGTGTGTATGTGATTTTGTATTTTCCATTTATAATGATTTTAGTAGAAATTCTAGTAAAACTTTCTACTACATTTATGCTACTATAAAATGATATAAGAACTCACAGGGTTCTCTCTAAACAATATTTTGGCTTTGTCAATCTTTTCAAAGCCTCCAACATATCGCCACAGATGCAGGGCCTGGTCCATGTCTCCGACAGACACTGTCCATGATCCAACCAATTCACATCCCAGGTCAGACTTGCGGGATTCAACAAACTCTACTGATGTCTTGCTGAAAATTACACAGGTGTTTTAGTATAAGAAAGATTATTTCAAACAATATATAACTTCCTAAAAATTTACAGCAAAAAATACTTAATCTGACAAAGCTAATTACAAGTTTCCACTAATACCTAATCATGTTATTTTATTAGATAAGCAAAAATAGCTCTGCCCTAGTAAAAGTGTTACCTCTTCAAGAGTAAATAAAGCCAGGATACATTTTATCAACTTCATTACTATGTAAGACAAAATAACAACTGTGATAGTGTATATTAATGTTTTGGTTTTGTTTCTTATTATAGGTAGGACAGTGCTAATATATCAATAGTGCTGTCTCATTCTACAGAGTAAATTAAAACATATACCTACTATATGTATCTATGTTCTAGCCACATAATTTTGACTGCTGTATCATGTATCACACCATAATGTGAGCAAGTTATGTTGACATCTCTTTAAATTACTCTGTCTAATCATATTTGTTATTTTTGAATAGCCATGGTGGTTACTGTAATCAGTTTGACTAACTGGAGAGGGTCAAGGTCCTATACAGATAACATTGTTGTAAACAATAAAATTAGTACAAGCTTCCTATATATAATATTCCTCTATGATTGCAAGTAATAAGAATCTAACTGGAGTGCTATTTACAGCTGTTGCATAATAGACCTAACTTTCTACCGCTGTCAGCCGGCGCCGAACTTACATAAGGTTATAGATATAAGTATACATACTAGTTTTTTAGGTACTGATCCATACAATCTGGACGAATGTTGTGAGTATGTAATGCGTATACGATTTCCTTGTCGCTAAGCATTCGGCTGTGGGACTCCTTGGTAGGCTCGATCTTTCGCACCAAAAGCTTCGAAAGCCATCCATCGTCAGCGTTTAATCGAACACTTGTTGTTGTTAACAACCTACGAAATTAGAAAGTGGATAAATAAAACAGCCGTTCCAGAATTAAACCGGATACCGTAAAACAAAACAACATCGCAAAATGCACCTCGAACTCTTCGAGAGCGACGAACTTAAGATAAACACTCTATATAGAGAATTCATAACTGAATTTCACTAACGCACGCTAATAACTAACAATTTAATATTGTATGATTATCAAACAGGACTGTAATCTTCCTCGTTATCAATAAATTGACAAAATCACTTGAAGGTTATCTTGAAATAGACTGTTTAAACGTTACAAAAGTAGCGCAGCGCCATCTATTGAGGGTGACCTTAAACTGAAAATGACATTTTTGGACGTCTTTGGTGACAGCTACAATGACGTAAAAATGGTTATCCGTAGACTTTTTTTCTACGGAAAAGCCAAAGTAATGGAGCCCAAACAGCCACCATTTCTAATTTATTTCTTCATTATGTCTTTTATTCTCTTCACACTGGCGCGCCACCATATAGTGTTGAGAACTTTACTGGAAGCTTCTATAGAGCTTTGCCTACAACAAGAAATATCATGTTTCAATACTGCTTACACCCAACTTACACCATAAACATTCGTAATTTAAACGAAAATAAATTGTACCAATCGTAATTGACATTGAAAATCAACTTCACATTTTTATGTAATGTTATTGTCATTTTTCTAGATTAGACAGACGATGGACGACGATTTGTTCTTGGTTGGAAAAATAAGTTTCGTCATTCGATTTTCTTTAATTTGCGAATAAGCGATTGTATTTTTTATCTCAGAAAGAAGTCGTCCAAGGCATAGTTTTTATAGAGACCTCCACAACAACATCTGGTTCGCTCCTCGTCATGGGTGAGTAAACATAAACAAAGCGTTGTAAAGATGCAGAACTTGTTTGTGATTGTGGGCGGTGTTGTCGATAATACTTGTAATTATGTCGATTTGTACAGCTTCAAGCGAGGTGACGAAGCTGCAGCAGCACTTGGCGCTGCTGAAGGAGGAGTATGGCAAGCTACAGAGCCACTGCGCGGAAGTTGAGCGAAAGTATACGCTTGCGGCCGCTTCGGCCGGCGACTTGAGTGAAACAAGTTTTGTTGCGCGTCTACTTATGACTGTGGCGAGATTATATGGAAGAGAAACGTATTCGGACATTGCGATCAAATTACAGAGCAAGTCTATGCCAGGGCACAAGTTTGTTCTGAATGCCCGGTCTGATGATTGGAGTGAAGAAGCTTTGAAAAACTTGGACGAACTAGGTAAGAATTTTGTTAGAAATTTATTCCTCCACAAGTATTATATTCTATATATACAGCAGGCGGGTTAGATATACCATTTATAACTCAAGAACAGCTTTACTGATTAACATAAAATTGGTCATAGACGTAGCTTATACCCTGGAATAACTCATAGATCTTGGAATAATTACCAATTCTTGAAAGATAGTGGATGAAACTGCAGAGCGCAGATAGTAGCTTAGAAAAATTAAACAGCAGACGTCAATCAGAAAGCACTCATAAAATAATCATAAACATAATTGAAGATGGTTACTGAATTGCTTAAGCAAATTTAACTAAACTGTTATGGGACCCCCTGGACGCTATTGATATATTGAATGTAATGCAAAACTAATTTTCAAAATTGGTCTTCAATTTATGGAATATGTAATGTGAAATGAATGAACATACATACAATAACAACACACAGTCGAATTTAAAACCTCCTCTTTTTGAAGTAAGTTAAAAATAAAAGTGCCTTAATATTCCTAAAAATGTATGGGCTGATTTCCATCTTTGATGGAAATCAGCCCATGCATACATACATACATTTTTAGGAATATTAAGGCACTTTTATTTTTAACTTACGTGACATTTAAAGTATAATTCATAATTTTCAGATTGGTCAAATCTCCCAGATGATGTAGGCTCGGCTCTCCTCAAATGGCTGTACACAGATGTAGTGGATCTCTCACGAGGGGATGCTTTTGCATTGCAACTGATGAAGTCTGCAGCTAACTTCAAATTGTATGGACTTGTGGGCAAGTGTGAACAAGCCCTTATTGCGTCTGTTGGTGTCAGGCAAGTATCTAAATAAAAGTGGAAGTAATTAATGTTTATTATTATTATTTATTTTTTTAGTTTATAAAGTAATGTTTTTTGTGTATAAAATATAGTAATGATTAAATAGACAGAAATGACAGGTCATGGTGAAACTTGGTATAGAAGTAGTTAGGTATGTTTTTAATTCCTATTCTCTATGATACATTGTGCTAACAGTGACCATTTGATCATAAAATGCTAATAAATTCAAGACAACAACTTTTATTACTAAATTTAAATAATAAACACTAATCATTCACTAAATGTAATCATTTCAAAGCAGTAATACAGCAACTATGGGTACATTTACAGGAAGCATTCCACATGGGGCTATGTTATATTAACATTTAAATAGGTACATATGAATGTATTATTTTTATTTGTGTACTTAGATGTAATTTTGAAGTAACTTTTAATTACAAGATAATGAGTTGATAATGAGTAAAGTAAATTTTTAGGTATTTATTTTGTGCTTTTATTTGAAATGTTGAACTATTTTCATCTTAATATTCTAATTCCATAAGCCAACAGTTTCATTTGCCTGAACGGTTATTAGGTATGTTAGGTTTCTCTATTAATATATTTAGAAACCTTATTTACAAGGTTTGTTTATCAGATATTGCAGTTATTATGTTAGGTTTGTTTTTATTATATTCCCGTATTACAAAGATTCGGTTATCAGACAAGTTGTCAAACAAGCATTTTGGATTTTGAAAAAATATATTTTATTTTTGTGGAAATGATATTCAATATATCACAATTTGGATTAGAGATAGGTAACCAATCGCATATTTAAGTGGATTAGTTGTCATTAGTTTCTAGTATTTGGTATATTGTTCCATAAAACATGGGGAAGTTTATTATTTTCCTCTAAACACAATGTGATTTTGATAGGTTTAGATACAGATTTATGATAGGTAGGTTTTTTAGTTTAATATTTTTACCTTTGCCATTGTCATACCTGGTAATATCCGCATGCCATGGTTTTACCCACGGTTGACAAGTAAGTAAAAAAAACCTACTACAACCATGGGTAGTCTTATTGCTAGAAGTGGTATCTTCCAGGAAATCTTATGGGATGAAAGAAATGAAAGAAGGCACCTAATTTCCTGTCTCAGTGGCTATTCTACATATTAGCTGTATATACATACGAGTATATTAAGGCGAGGCTTCCCCAGAACTTTAGGTATTTTACGCTACCTCAGCCCAATATTCTTCTATTCTTGAGCACGGTGTTTTCATGTACGTGGCACAGAAACACGTGAGACGCCACCGCGCTGCAATAACGAAATTAAAAAAAAACAAGCCGTAGAGGCGTAGATATTTATGATTTTAATCAGGTCTAAAAATCATCGAAATCGCTTAATGTTAGGGGTAGAAAACGGTTTTCTCCTATTTGTATGCGATATCGCGCAACAACAGTTCTTTTTAAGCTACCCTACAATATATGAATGTACATTTTTTAAACAGATAACCTTCTCAACTTTCCAGGACTTGTGTGAAGTTTTATTCAGCGGCAGACGAGATTGGCGCGACGGCTCTCAAGGAACATTGCTCAGGACTCATATCGGCACATTGGGATGACCTTACAGGTACATGAGGAAGCTAGGGTTAGGCTACGCTAGTCTATCACGACTTGACACTCTTCCACACACTTTCATTGTGTAGATGGCTTATTCTCAGCCAAATGATAATACTTCCGAAACTATAATTCATTCTAAGTCCATAATACCCTCTCCTTCCCATCTAAGCCTCTAACCACGGTCAAACGTGGCCTCAAAAGGCATGGTCTTTGATGCTCTGTCTACCCCGTAAGGCAAAATAGGCATGGCTTTATGTATGTATGTACTTCCAAAGCAATATACTATGTAATTTTTTTATAAATTGTACTAGCTTTACCATTGATTTCTAAAATGAGTTGCTTTTATTTCTATTAATAAAAGTTCACACACAAGATGGTTCAGTTTTTCATTTATTTTATTATGTAAGTAAACATAGCTGTTTTCTCACAAATGTATTGAAAAACTTACGACACATGCAATATTAATTTTACAATCTCGTGACAATCGTATGCACTGGACTTCGTCTGGGGCTTACATTTATCGACTTGTTTGAAAAAATCAACTTATTGCACTTGTATCATAAATAACTATTTTCTATTTCAACTAGGTGACGACTTCGCCCACATGTCGTCTGCACTGCTCTACCGCATGCTGAAGAGCAAGACAGCGCAACCTCTCCACGGAGCCGTACGGCTGCTGAGAGAGGACGTGGTATTCCTGTGTCTGGTCGAGAACAACGCGAATGTGAGTAATGTGAGTGACCACAAATACACAATATTGCATGTTCGTGTAGTATTGTAGTAATTGTGTTGTTGCTTTTTTACCTTTATTTTCGTTTAATTTTCAACAATGACAGTCTCACTGCTGGGCAAAAATTGGTCGTCCTATATTTATAGACAGTCTTGCTGTAGAAGGTATCTTTGATCTAACTGCTGCATAGTCAAGTTCGACTAGTCATTTTTGATTGGACGCGCCACATAGCTTTGCAGCATGAGATGCCCACATTGTTGTTATTTTGGCCACCTGTTGTCAGTCATTGGAGAAACAAAATGCCCGAATGCAAAATATAATAGGAGAGAAAAACAAAACTAATAACACATCGTATATTAAAATCGGTCAAACCGTTTAGGCTACAGGAGGTAACATACAATACATACTGATATACAAATGCCCAAAAAACATAATCCTCTTTTGTGGCAAGTTGAATATTAAGTATACTAATAATTCCTAGGTGGCATCTTGGTTATTTTTATTTGCGATTTTTTTATTTGCTTGTGTTTGTTTCTTTCTAAGTATTTACATACACTGTTTTACGATGTTTTGTCTCATCCGATTCGTGATGAGAAAATGTTATTCTTCTAAACTAATTAATACATATTTTAGATTTTTATAAATGATATGAGAATTACCTTTTCAACATAACCAAGTAAACGAAATCCTACCAATATTATATGTCTATTTGTAACTCTTGTTATAAATTAAGCTAACAAAATAAGCTTTGAAACTTAATTACTGAAAAGAGGTAAAACAAGTATGCCAGAGACCCTACGCTGTGCTCTGTTATTTTAATGAGCTCGGCTGGTTTTCTAGTGGGGGGAAACAATACACCGCAAGTGGAACATCAAAGTATAAGTATGACTTATGTCCCATACTCTAAATAAGAATTAAAACCTTTCCCGTGCTAAATGCTAAAGCTAAGAACCTACACTTATAAGACACAAAGCGTCTCTTTCAATCGTGTAGCTTCCATATCTTTTGTCGCGCGGCAAAGTACTTAAATGTGCTCTCTATCTGGCAGGTTGTATGTACTTGTAGCATTATACCTTTTACTTGGAATTAGTAAAGATAATTATAAATAAAACGATGAATTAGAAGCAGGAATATTGCATTACTTTAATCAAAAACAATTAGGTAGGTACAGTACAGAACCATATTACGTTGCAAGAATTTTAACAAATAAGTTTGGTACATAGATACATACCATTTCTGGATAAAAATACTTTATTATCTTAGAAAATATTATTGATAATTTTACTATCACAATAGTTTATACTAAAATTTAAAAAATAAAACGAAGGTTTATTAATTAAAAATAATTACTAGTTATAATTGTTTAAAGCGTATACGCAGCATTCTTAATTTGTTTCTCTATTGCTATTATCTATGTTTGAGGCTATTTAATGTGCGCCTTATAACACAAAAACATTCTTATAGCTAAAAAGTGATATTAATTTTATTTTTGACATCATTGGCATGTGATTATATCATAACCAAAGAATTGGCCTGAATTCTGAAAGCGGTCCAATAATATCATACAGATTTTTAAAAATAATTGCATACATTTTATATACGTACTTACTTAATTTTACATTACAAGTAGGCCAGAATGTTTTTATTCAATAACATAAAAGTTGTCTGTTCTATTCTTAGTTTGTTCAGAATGAACTAGTTAAAAGGAGTTTGAAGATGTTATTATAGAGTCTGGTCTACACAATATTATGGTGTCTGGCATATCAGCTGCCATTTTGATGAAATGCAAGATAGTTTGGATAGTTGGAATTGATATAAATGATAATATTGTGCAAAAATCTAGTAAATATTTCTGAAATAAAAGCTAACAATGTTATACCTATCAAACTTATTAATAGGTGAAAGAAATTTGTGAATTGAGTTATTTTAATAATCATACAACTTCAATTAAATTGCGAACTTTGTTTCAGAAATTAATTACAATGGGTAAAAAAATTGGTAAACTTTAGGCTACAGAAGGTAGCTAGATAGATAGAAATGCATACATTACATTCTAAAACATTGGGTAATAAACGTATTGTTCCTTTGTTTTCTAGTCTAAGACTTATGTATATTTCACTTTTCAATATATTATTTTGATAGCGGTATCGTAGATACTTGATACTTTACGAGAATTTATTTAATTGATAATATAATAAATAATAATGGATATTTTTTCATACAGCGCTATCTAGCATCAAACTAACAAAGCTTAATATGGGAACCTTACAGGTGACTTTTTTCATAATATTTCTTGTTAGATATAGATATATAGATAATATATTAATCAATAACCCATATAATTAATAATAATATGCCGCTATTTTGAAGAAACATAATGGCAGACAGTAGATATACCAAAATCTTCAAACTCCTTTACTTTTCTACGACATAACTAAATACTAAAATTACAGCTAGCGAACTAATCATTTTATATTTGTATGACTAGTAGAGTACGTAAAAATAAAGCACCAACAGCTCTTTGGACATTACATTAATGACATAAATAAGTACATTATTTAGTAGTTAGTGAAGTTGACAGCGAGCGTGAGGAGTTTTGTGTACGTTCTATACATCGAAATTAACGTATGTGTCTCTAAGTTACTTGCTCCATTTAAAAATTTGCAACTTTAAAGAATCAAGAGAATCGCTAGAGCACATTGTTAATTTTCCTCCTTCAATGTTTTCTAACTTTAAATATCATCCCATTTTCATTTTGTCGATTAGAATCATAACTAGTCTTTAGGCTTTTGCTGAAATCTAAGCATGTCATACAGTGACAGTTCCAATCATAAAAAAGTCTGATTATGTTTAGAGTTAGAAATCACTTTTCCCCCATTAATGTGGACAATCTCTTAATATTTTACTTGTTATTTTTTATTGGCAGTGGACCCGTATTCTGAAGTTGTTAGTGATCGGTATGAAATACATCATAATCGAATATTTATAATTACATTCTATCAAAGCTCGATAAGTTAAAATTATATGTATATATGATTTGAATTGTCTTAGAAATAGTAATCTACATAATTTTCTAAATTGCCTATATCAAGCCAATTTTGCATCCGACGCCTATATTGCTCAAGCGAGTGCTAGATTTTAAGTGCAGTACATTTCCTTCTGGGATTCGAAACATGTAAGATTAGATAACTTATTAATCTTTTAATGTCCCAATATAATTATCCATAATCGTATTTCATCATCATCTCAGCCATAAGAAGTCCACTGCTGGCATTAGGCCTCCCCCATGGATTTCCAAAAATACCGATTGGAAGTGGCTTGCATCCAGCGTCTTCCCGAGATTTGATAAGGCTCCGTCCATCTGGCTGGCCTTTCTACGCTGCGCTTTGCCAATCGCATTTACTAGTATTTAATTCGATAGGGTCAAAAAAATAATATCCACTATTTGCGAACTTTCTTTGAATTCCATCTTGCATATCTATTATAAATATGTATTACTGAAAAACATATAAAAGTACTGGGACTAATCATCATCGTCATCACTCCATGCCATCTCAGACATGCCAGAGATATTATAATTCTCTGTATATAGCCATGTACACTAGGACTTTTAGATTAATAAGGTAATCTTTTGGGTGAGTATAGTCCGTTAAGAAATAACAAAGTTATTGAAGTTTTCTTTTTGCCATGTTTATAACGCGACGGCTTAACGGTTATGGCCAGTGACGTGGGAACGTGACAGCACACTCACGTGACACTCACTGCGTGAGTAGGTGCGTGTGTGAGACCACAGTATACATTAATAGTATTTACGTATACTGAAATCGCTGTATCTTCGTAATTTTTCATCCAATTTAAATATGACAAAAATTATTGGATTATCGGTCACTACAAATCTGCATGATAAATAAATAAAATCGGCCAAGTGCGAGTCGGACTCGCGCACGAAGGGTTCCGTACTATCATCTATAACAGAAAATCGTATAAAATAACGAGAAATCAACGAAATTCCAAGTAGTAAATCGCAAACTTATAGGTAGGTTTTCGATACACATCCAGGCAGCATGTCGACGCTCGCGCAAATACGCGCGGCTATGGCTCGCTCCGTGATGTTACCTCCCCCGCTACCCGCGCGGCCGTTGCTTATCAACCGCCTCGCGCTCGCGCCACCACCACACCGCGGCGCGGCGCTCGCACCGCGTTTAGATGCACGGATTATTTTCATAGATTAAGTATTTATTGTTATAGTTAATATATTTCTAAATATTTACTTACAAATATTCAAGTTTCTACCTGTTAATTAAGATCGAGTAAAAATTGCTTAAAAATTACGTTTGTTGTATGGGAGCCCCCCTTTAATATTTACTTTATTGTTATTTAATTATTTATTTTGAAAGGTAATATACAAGTAAATATTCTGTGAAATTTTGAAGCGTCTACCTGTTACCGTTTTTAATATTGAGCAAAAAAATACGAAAAAACACGTTTATTGTATGGGGACCCCCCTTAATATTTTTATTTTTTTATTTTCAGTATTTGTTGTTATAGCGGCAACGGAAATAGATCATTTGTGAAAATTTCAGCTTTCTAGCTATCACGGTTTATGAGATACAGCCTGGAGACAGACAGACAGACAGACAGACAGACAGCGAAGTCTTAGTAATAGGGTCCCGTTTTTACCCTTTGGGTACGGAACCCTAAAAATGTGCACGAAGTTCATTGAGAGATCGCTGATGACTATCATTCTGCGGACGACTCTGACATTCCTTCTCATATTCCTATTGCAATAAATATTTCAGCAACAGTGGTCCAACCAGCACCATCACTCCACTGCTTCTCCCGACTAGGCCACTATTGCACAGGTCGCCTCTACAGTAACAGTTAACTGTCGTAGTGACCTTGCCTTCCTTGGAACTCTCCTTGCAGCCCTCCTCGTAGGGCTCGTAGATCTTGTTGACGCGGACCCATTGGTGGTCGATCATCACCTGGTCGTCGGCCATTATTTGCTGAGCGCAGTCGCGTTCGTGCAGTTTTACTGGAAAAGATGAGAAACGGGGGAAAGTTTAGTTATCTATTGGAGCGAGGATGTTTAGGGCACGTCAGAGCGAGGATCGTTTTCTAGTAAAATCAGCGGTTTATTACGAAGAAGTTCGTTTGAAGTTACGAAAAAAAAAAAAAATTATTTCTGTGTGAGATGTATTATTATTACAAAAAATACAGCCTATGACACTGGGAGTGAAGACAAATCTCACGACACCTCGCACCTCAAAATCGGTTAAGCCGTTTAGGCACATACATTCACATACATTCACTCGAAAAACATAACATGCTTCTAACTCAGTCGGGTAAAAAAGAATTTTCCAGATCGGTTTATAAATGACGGAGTTATAATGGTTTAAAATATTAAAAGAATACAACCGAATTGAGAGCCCCCTTTTTGTCTCTTTTTTGGAGTCAGTTAAAAAGAACATGTCTTTTCTAGGAATCCTCGCACAGACGAAACTGGTAATGCACATCAGACGCGTAGTCAAATGAGCCTTCGGGATTTTGAAAAGTTGTGTATTTTGAAGAAAATAAAAACGTCGGGGAGATGATATTCGATATGTTTCGTATTTCGAATCTAAGTTAATGTAATCGATAAATAAATCATAAGCTAGTAATTGCGTCACAAAAATAGTCGATACTACAAGCTAAAGTATCCATTACATTAGCCCAATTTCCCTCACATGTCAACGCTAAGTGGCCTTTTACAGCTTGCGCCATTGGCCAGGCCAAATGGCACTAACTCGTACGAGGCCTTTTACTACATATTAACCTTTTAGTTTGTTTTTTTTTTTTTTTATCAGCCCTGTTTGTACAAACTGTCCCACTGCTGGGAACTGGCCATATTCTCATTGTGAGAAGGGTTAGGCCATAGTTTGTTATTATTGTTTTAATAACCCACATTAGCTGCACCCCGTGGTTTTATTATCTATCGTACGATTATTTTGTTTTGTTTGTCGCTGCATTATTTATATAATCATCATTGTATTATTCCAATTTTAATTATTTGACCAATTCTTAGTATCGTTAATTTAGTTCTGATCAATTTAGTATTTTTAATTAATTTGACTAACTTTAGATTATTATTATTATTATTTATTTTTTTTACAATTTTTTTTTTATTTGTTCGCCCCGTAAATGCATGCTGTCTCCATAAATTTATAGACAGTTCTAAAATTACACACATCCGACTGGACTTGAACCGACAATTAAACGACAGTTATGGTCTCCGATGGACCATAACTGTCGAGATTATTTTTTTCCTAGAAAAAACCTATTCATATAAATATAAATAGTATATAAGCTGAGTTCTTTTCGCTTGCATGATAAGGTGTAAATTATCATTTTGGCTGATTGACTCCTAGCAAAAACTGCGATATGAATCGTAATCAACTTACATAAATATCGTAATGCTACACGATCCAACTAAATGTAATATGGAATCGGATGTTTACTGCATCACTGTGGTTAGTCATTAAATTGCATTATAAAGCTGTATTTTTATAGTATCGATTGTTCCGATAAGAGGTCATCGGCAAAGGTTGTAAGCCCGAGGGGTCAATGCCACGGATTCGCTCATGAGTGTTACATTCTTCGGCACATCTGTGCGGTTTGCCACTTGCCTATAAATAGCATACATTGAGTACTGGTGGACTCTTCATACTACGATATAGTTCCCGTCACGTAAAAAGAACGCTGGTTTGTTCGCGTTTACGAACAAACCAGCGTTCTTTTTGCGTGACGGGAACTATACAATAGCTTTTACTTTATTGCCCGGACTAACTAATATTTAACAAGCTTCTCGGGAAAAATTAAACACCCGACTGCATAAGAACGTTTTTTGTAGTGTTTTAGTGTTAGTGTTTTATTACTCATGATTTATGATGTCGTGTCTACGTGTTCGTGAGAAAGTGCGCAAGGTCACTTCACAATTTATTTGAGTATGCAATCATTAGAATAATTCTTGTAAAATCACTTATTTGTCACAGGAGGCTACGTAAAAGATTTCTTTTTCGAAAATTATATTATTAATATTTAAAAAAAATAGACTATGACACTCAGGAAGTAAAGTTGAGTCTAACGATAACGTCATCTCGCGTCAACGACAAACTACAACTAAATCAAGCATCTAACGATATTTTCCACTCATTTCGTTTGGATACTTAGTTTGATATTGGTAAAGGTTTTTTTAGTTAAGTGCGTTAAAGGGTTTTTATCCAAGCACATTGAAGCTTTTTTAGTCAAGTGTGTATTTAGTTAGTAAGTTATAGTTTATTTATGTATTTAATTGTTACACCAACAAAGTCACCACCAAGACAAATCAAATAAAAATAAGGTACAAAAGTGAGATACATATTATATTGAGTGGTACTTCAATTACAGTTGATGGTCGAACACGAACTTATTCGGTCTGAAATATTTAAACCTACAAGTAGGTGATGAAAAAAGCATAAATTCGTAACGTTTTTATCTAAACTATGTTGCTACATGATTTTTTATTGTTATAGCATACTGTGAAGAGACATTTCATAAGCACATCTGTCAAATTTGTGACAGGTCTGTGAGCTTTGCAATCACTACCTCATTAAGATAGGGGCATGTTAGTTTGTCCGTGGTAACATACTGGGTAGTATGTTCTGTGATACTGACTCAAACGTGGCTTAACATTAGTCTCTACTGAATGGATCTATTTATAATCCGAAACACCATTTGTTTGAATCTTACTTGTCCGAATCCGTTTCATAGACCTATCTGATTCCAGATGTTTTACTTGACATGATTCTGATTCCATAATTGTTGTTTGCCCGAACTAGTATTAGGTTAGGTTCGATAGGTTTCTGTTTTATTATATTTAGAAGCCTTATTATACATATACATAGGGGTGGTTATCTCATATGTAAATTATTCAGTTATGTTCGTTAGGTTTCTGTTTATTATACACAGAAATGTGTATAAAAGATTTGGTTATCAAACGAGTTGTAATGAGCTTTCGGGATGTTTGATAGTGTCTTTTGATGAAAAAAAAAATCTTTTTCGGTGAAATGGTATTCGATATTTT